>CACRXP010000156.1:194415-207273 GCA_902702965.1 Spirometra erinaceieuropaei
GGTCAAACCATGGAATGAGCTTCCGGCAGATGTTGTGATATCACCATCCATACAAAGTTTTAAAAAGAATCTGGACATATTTATGTTCCGAAATGGCCAAGAGCGATGAGAAGTAGAGCTCACCCCCTGTAACCCGTTCCCAATTTGCCCTACAATTATGGGCGTGTTCGAACTATTTCAGCCCAGAACATCTATCTGTACACCACACATTTTTTCCGTTGCGAATAGGGTACTCAAAGGCTTACGCCTATTTCCCTCAATAAACTGAACTGAACTGAACTGACTTTATGCAGTAATCCATTTCTAATCAAAAAAAAAATTTTAGTGGGATCTTCACTTTCCATTGAAATTCCTATTATAAGGGGTGTCCTACAAGGCACCGTTTTAGGTCCTCTTTTGTTCTTGCTTTACATAAATTATATCTTGGCAGCAGTTAAACATTCTTAATCATTTATTTATGCCGATGATCTCTAATGTGTATATTCTTTCAAAAAATCTACGAGCCTTAATTGTCTGGAGCAACTCCCTGCTGACCTGCTTGCTCTCTCAGCTTGGAGCTCAAAATGACTAATTGAATTTTCTCCGTCTAAATGTCGCTATATGTATTTTGGACCTGATAGGCTACCCCAACCAGTGGTCTTTCAAGGCACACCTATGACTGAATGTAGCACCATCAAGGATTTAAGTTTAAGCTACACTACTAATCATGATCTCTCGCCACACGCTGACAGAATTACAGCCAAAGCTGCCCAGATTTTAAGCTTTATTTCTTACAATTTCTATCTTCCTGAAATTAAATTAAGCGTCTATCGTATGTTTGTACTTCTCATTGTCGAGTATTATTGCCCATTCTTTGATCTGACGAACGAGGCTAGTTGTTTAAAAATTGAAAATATCCAAAGATGTTTTACTAGAAAACGTTTAGGCAGGGAACATCCCAATATCTCCTACTCAGCTACATGCCAGCTGATTAACTTAAACTTTTTATGAGTTCGAAGACTAGAAGCAGGCTTCTGTCTCCTCTTTCGCATTAATAATAGTTCACATCTTCCCCGGATTTCATCACTTACCCCTAGTAGTCGCCCATACAGTCTTCGTAACTCTTCCTTTATTATACCTCCTCCAACTTCCTCCACCTCTACGAGTTCTCTATTTTTCGCTTCCCGACATACTTTCCTCTGGAATAACCTCCCATTAAATATAACATCATTAGATTTATTACACACTTTTAAATACGGCTGCGCCTTTAACTGAATAAGGACTCGATAAACTTTTATTTTCCTCATCTTTCCCGGACCACTTTCTCTATGACACTGAGAAAGGTCCACCGGGAATTTAGTACACTGCCATTAAATTTCCGTATCTGCTCACATTTCCTTCTTTTGTGAGTCGTATTGTTTCCTTGAATCCCTCATCAGTTTTCAGTCTATGCATCGTGCCCTCACAGAATGCCATATATCGACGCTCATGGCGGAACCTTCCGTATTTGCCATACACTAGTAGTGTGGTCGCATCTCCCATGCCCCATCCTCGGCTGGATTCGGCTGAATGTAACTGGCCGCATATGGGTTCCTATCGCCTCGATACAGGTTTCCAATTCACCACTTTGACATGAATAGCCTCATCCGGGATATGAATTCTCCAATGATGATTCCCGACTCGAACCTTTTGCTGAAGTCAACATACAGGCCAGTCCTGCCTGACCCGCCTACTTACCCCTCCATTAAATCTGTCATACAATGCCATGTACAGTCCAGTCCTGCCTGCTTTTTATAAATTAGGGAGCGAGAGTTTTGTTCTCCTGTAATTCTAATCCTATCATACTCATTTTGTTTATGTTAGGAGCTTTTTACTGCTCGCCCAACATTCTTCGTAACATGCTACTTATTCAAAAACTATGAATTATGTATTGTATAGATTATATATACCTCGTCTAAAATTCTAAAATTAATGTAAAAGTTATTCTTACTTGCTATGTTAGGACCCCCACGGGTTTTGAATGAAAATTATTGTTATTGTTAAGAGTAGTGGACCCAGAACCGTGCCTTGAAGTACGCCACACGTGATCGAGTGAGGTGCCGCAGAGCTAGTATCAACCGAGCCTTTCTGATATCGGTTGGGTAGATAGGAACTGATGAAGTCGAGTATTGGAGGCCGGATGTCGAGGGCTTCCTTTTTTACCAAATGACGCCTACCAGGCACCTTGTCGAAGACCTTACGTTTCATTACAAATAGAAGCGATTAGATTAAGCAATACCAGTTGGCAAGCTTTGCAGAATCTTTCAGGTTGCAGAAGAATGGAAGAGGTACTCAGCACCCCAGTCTAGTGAGGAGGATTAAGTTTAGACCCAGAAAACTGTCGCACAGTCCTTTAGATTTCTATCTTCTGCAAAACAATTGGGCTCATTATCGACTGACGGAGGTCGACGGAGCACATCAAAATTATTCTGCGCTCCAACTGGGACTATTTGGATTTGGCTACCACTTCACACATACAGTCTCTGACATTGACACAGTAGCCGCGCGTACAGAATCACTTTGTGAATTCTGGGATATTTATTTACGTGTCGAAATTCGTCATTAAACTGAGTCAAACGCAATTTGTTCATCAGCACGGTTCAACCGTTTTACGCAGTCGACTCGCTGTAAATACAGCCTAGGAAAACAGTCGCGAAGGATTCTTTAAGATCTGAAGTTATGCAGGTCCTTCGAAATCTGCAAGCGGTTGATTCTTTTCTGAAAAAACTTCCTACTATTTGTCAGACTGAAAGTTCCTCTTTCAATTCACTGGGTTTTGAATACTCGTTCTAATTCCTCACATAAAATCTGTGACATCCCTGATGTCAGTTTCTACGCTTGTCTTTCTTTCTGCTACTAACCGTTTGTTAGTAACCAGACTTTACTCATACCACACTGTCTTTGCCTCTGTATCCCTGTTCGTCGGTTGTCGTAATTCTATTTTCATTGTTCCTTGTCCATTGTCTATTGCTCTTTGTTGCCGCTCGCCTTTAAACCGACCACCACACTTTGGCGTCATTTGCTGAATGCTCTTCTTCTCACCTCGAATGTACGTCCACTTTTCAATCTATTTCCCGCCTTATTAACTCTATGTTGCTCCGCTAATCTTACCGTTTATTGTTATAGAACCACAAAGAATAACCGAGTTATCCTGGCTGTCTTCTGACATAGCCTTGGCCTCGGGTGCGTCTATTCCGCTGAATGAACAAGCGCTGAATCGAGAAAAATCACAAGAATACCAACACAATATAAAGTATTTGTTATAATCCCAAAAGCGAAATATACCAATTCTTTCATCTCGAAGGTTATGGAGCCTCAGCAATTTAACTGTGGCAGTACGACCAGCGCCGGCACCTCGCTGTAAGATAAATCTGGTGAGGTGTCTTTCAAATCCGGAATCTGCACTCGCTCTATCTAAGCTCCCAGCCAACGAGCAGCAAGGCCTGTCAAAAGCGTAATTACCGCGAAAAGTGTGAGGCATGAGGGTGCACATTGTGGTGGGTGCGCATATGTCCAAATCAAAGTAGGAAAACTTGTAAACGAGCTTGCTGAATTAAGGGCGCTCATACAACAGAACATTAATGACCAGAAAGTTGCGCGACAAATATCGCCTCGAGAGCGCCTTCAAAGACGGTTAACAACTAGGTAAGTACAGACACGTGTATTGGTAATAGCAGGACAACGATAAGGAAGCCGCTTCTAAGGGCATACTCGATTTCTATGCAAGACGACCTAGGTGATGTAAATAGATTAAAAGTTTTAATTCGAGACCCGTGGGGTCCGGTCACAACGTGTAAGAATAGATTTTTGCATGAATTTTAGAACAAGTTCACAGAATCTATACAGTACTTGATTCATAGTTATTGAATGAGTTGTCTTTTAAGAAAAATGATGAGCGAGCAGCAAAAAACCCCTAATAGGTAAACAAAATAAATATGATTGGATTAACATTATAGAAGAAAAAAACTGTTGCTTATGAAAGAATAAAAAGGGGCAGTACCGGCCTTCATGTGCTGTCTATAACGGATTTGATGAAGTTGTAAGTATACGAGTCAGACAGGACTGACCTGTATGCGGTATTAAGTAAAAGGTTCGAAACCGACATCACGACGGATGTCACAAAATATTGCCTGTCACGGAAGCCCTCTCGCCTGCTCCACTTGCTGAAAATTACAGATTTCTTTTTACCAAGGGACAATGTGACCAGGTAGAGGAGATGGTAAAACGTCATAGTAAGAGTCTGAAGTCAGAAACAGCCCTGATGATTGGCTCTTGACAGTTAGTCAACAACAAAAGTGTGAGCCCAAGTGAGGACTCTATAAATCGTCCTTGTCCCTATACAAAAAATTCACCGGAAAGACAGAACGAAGAGTGGCGGGACTGCCAACAATATATGACTGTTCAAGACTTGTCCGAATCGAACCCAGTCAGACCTGCAACCGTGTCTCCGAGGATCATGCTTCTTTTTTGTAGTCTAATTAACCAATTACTCCGGTCGGCCGCATAAATAAACGCTCTGAAAGGGAGTAAATACAGGACAGCAGCACTACCATCTCGTCCTCTCAATATCGTGCTGAAGAACAAAGAGCAAATCTAGTTGATCATGTCCAAAAAATAAAAACCTAGAAACGCACATAAGCAGGTTTTTTTAGCCGGACTACACCCCAGCGGAACGGCTGAAACGCCGGGAGCTTTTCTCGGGATTAGGGATGGAGAACACAACCTGACTGTCTTTAAGGGAAAAGTAGTTCAGAAAAATATGCTATTTCAGTGGAACCAGCCAGTAATAATAAGAACGATGACAGCTACTCAGCTAACACAGATACCATCGTGGAACCACCCGCTCGAGATGACAATATACCTAAGCATTTAAAGGCCAGTGTTCTGACCGAATCAATGCACATTTTAATAAAACACATAAAGGGACGAAATATCCCATTGAAGATGACGTCCGTGACAACGCAGTAATACCCATAACAGTGGCAAATGCGAACGAAAATTCGGCTAGCGCAATACTGAGGCGCCCAAAGCCTCATAGCGAAAGTTGAAGAGCTAAGACTTTTCCTTGCCGAACAGTTTCCGGATGTTTTAGCAGAAACCGAGACCTGACTGTCCGGATGTATTGGCGATAGCGAAACAGCCTTAAGTGGATACCAAATTTATTGGAGGGGCAGGGAACATCAGGGGTTGTGGCATGGTTGTTGTGTGAACGAAGACCTGGTGGTATCGAAAAAGACAGTTAAGTTTGCGTGTGCAGTGAGGCTATTTGGTTGATAATAGAATAGAATAGAATAGGGTTATTGTAGCGCCCCTTGGGCACTGTCAGTCCCCTTTGAACTCAGGAAAAAACCTAAAACAAACTCGTCAATTTCAACTGCACTTTGACTTCATTTGCTTCGGGTGTCTGGTTAGGCAAAAGAGCGCGAATTGAGAGTTTGTTTTAAGTTAAAAAAACCTCAGTTCTAAGGGAAAATAATAACAAAATTTTCAAAAAATAACGATATGTACAATATAAAAGTTGATGTTTGCAGTTTGGTAGTTTTCTGGGGCATGAATAATATGACCTTCATGGCAATTGAAGAACTTTGATATCGGCCTGACCTTGAAATTATTTTCCTGTTGGGTAAATTTCGGTGTGCTCTAGTTGCTGGTTGTCAGTCTATCTGGCCAGCTGTAAGCGGGCGGTCGCACAGTTCCTACGTGTTTTTCAGGAGGCTTACCATCGTTGTCTGGACTAAGAGCTGGAAAAGATGAATATATATCAGGAGTAAGAAGCATTCAATGGTAAGTCACAATCAAAACGGTCAAAATACTATTGAATCATGTATCATATTGTTCTTGTTAATGGGAAATTATAGGAGTAGTGGTCGACTGTTTACTACGACCTAATAAAGTTCAATATATGTTTAATATGGCTTTAATATAGACATACGCACGACTAATATGCAGGGTTTTATCGAAGGGTATATTTTTATTAGCTTTATAAGGGACATTTAGTGTCAGGTGATATAGCTGATGAAAACGAGAAAGGGAGGAAAATAGAAGAATATCATTATCTGTTCTATGTTTATCAATGATGCTATCTTTTATAAATTTGATTATTTTGTGGCCATTGGTTCCCTGTGTCTCGATGTCCACACCATTTACCGACCATCTAGGACAGACCAGATCGCAGGAGCTCATCTACTGAAGCAGTTGAGGAAATTGTCCAATCGACCTAACACCATGATCATGGGCGGCTTCGACTCACATGGACCTAACTGGAACACTGTTCAAGCATCAGGTCCAAGATCAGCATTCGAACACCGCTTGCTGAGCAAAACATAAATGACGCCCCTCACACAACTTGTTATGCTCGTAATGAGAGCACACGAGGGACAAAGGGCTAACTGCCTGGATCTGGGTTTTACGAAAGCACCAGAGAGCATAGACGATGTCATCTCCATGCCGACCCTTGGCCGAAGCGACCATTTAGTGCTTATTTGGAATTATTTGTTATTGTCTGTTTTGCATACTCTTGAGTAAAAAAGACGCAACATTTGGCAGAACAACTTTAGTTATATGAGAAAAGATTTATTGGATCCCGTTTGGAGCTCAATATAGACGGGTAACGCCTGTGAGGACTGACAGTTGCCCAAGAATGCCCTTCTACAGTTCATCAACAACCACTGCCCACAGACAAGTATAAGACAGAACAAGCGGCCCGGGTGAAGAAATAAAGACCCAAAGAAAAAAATTAACAGAAAACACAAACTGTATAAAAAAATACTGTGTCACTGCGCAAGTTGAATATTTCAACACCTTGTTGCGGCTATGCTGCCAGAATAAGTTCTCTGAGCGTTACAACCGTCAGGTCAAATCCCAAGTTGTAGGAGAATGCAGAGGGCACCATAATGAGGGGTTTACTGCATACAAAACCTAGAGTTGTCCTCTCAGGCAGTAGTGGCCACTGGCGAAGCCAGGGTTGGTGTTGACTGCGTCCAGTTTTGCCTGAGAGTCTATGGGACAGTGGTGGAAGCCTATTTGTAGGCTCGTGGGTCAAGCTCAAGTGGTCTCCAATCGGTGTGTGTTGCTATTGCTGAGGGGTGGTTTCCCAGTGGCTTGCTTTGTTGGTTGCGGTGGGCGGCGCTTTCAAGTGGGACAAGGGTAGATGCGCCGCTGTGTGGACACAATTGTGTCCGATCTGAAGTCGATCGAGTGGCTTCAGGTCGGCGCGTCTGGGGCGGCTCGCTCCAAGGGGTGAATGACCTTGAGGCAGCGATGTCTTGTAACATGACGCCAGACCGGTAATGATGGCCCGAACGAGAAAAATATATGAAAACTGAACAGGAAAACTAAACATATGCGGATGCCATTCCTTTGGAGGAAGCCTATAACCCTAACAACTTAGGCGTAAAGGTCGGCAGTCCATATTTATCAGCTCCGTCAGGCTTTTGCATTCAGTCCAATGAGATGGACAGACGCCTGTTTACCGGAATTACTCAGGCCAAATTGAGATTTTTGTATACTAACGCTCAAAATCTCGTTTCAAAAATTAACCACATCGAAGCACTAGCTCCAGAACGAAACACTGATGTCGTTGCTCTAACGGAAACATTGATCAAGGTCGAAAGCGCGACTATCGAGACTTCGACACAAGCTTGCCAGCTCCTTCGCGGAGACTGTCAAAAGAGACAGGTCGGTGGGGTAGTCGTATATGTAAGGACAGAAATTTCGGTAGTTGGACGAGCCCACACTCTCCCCCTTGAATATAAATTCGTCTAGATAAAGATAGAATAACGAAAAAAATAGAATTCCCGTCCGTTTACAGACACTAAACCTTCTGAGAGCAGCTGATGATTCGCTCCCCATTTGGCCAAGGAAATGGGTAGCCATCAAGAAGTCCTCATTGCTTGAGATTTCAACGCCCTTACAACAGAACTAGAAAGTCTAGCAGTGGACAGTACCCAAAATCACTTCACTCGTAAGACAATGGACTTCACACTTGATCTCCATCTGCCACAGCATGTAAGGACGCCAACGGGATTTAAAGAGGACCAGAGAGCCAATTGTTTGGCATAGTTTTCACTTAAGTATTCTCTAACTTTGACGAAGTTCATTCCAGTTCATCTCTCGGTAAGAGTGAACATGCTACGCTACTTTGAAATTGCTTGCCCTTCTCTCAAAGCCAGAGGGGAACATAAGGTTAGCAAAATGTGTGGAAGGCAGATTTTATCATGATGAGGAGCGAACTGATGTCCATGGATTTGGACCGTTTGCTCTCGAGGATTTTAGCTATGGCCGGTGTTCGGTGAACACCACGACAGTTTAGGCTATGAGATCGGTTGCCGCCTTAAAAGATAGGTGCAATGGCCGAGTATTTCCACATGTCCGGAAAAAATGCATCTGACTGGAGCAGAGTAAATAACTTAGATAGGAGTACTGGAGCATATGTCATATGCTTTAGAATACATGGTGGGATTTTGTCAGTCCCATAAGAGTTGGCGTTGGATAGTTGCTTGATGGACACTTTAACAACTTCTTCACTAAGACGGATCTCACTAAGGATACGTTTTATCATTTCGGTCAGTAAGGGGTCGCTCCCTCCTTGACTTTGTCGTAAGTTAAGAAGTATGTGTTGAATGCGTTTGCTATTTGCTTATCATTTGTTATAACTTGTCCAGCTTCATCAATATTAGTTCGTGGTCCTGAATGTCGATGATTGTTCATTTGTTTCTGAAACATATGAGCTGCTGGTTCAGGGGATTCTAATGCCCGATGTTCTGCTGCTACGGTCTTTTGCATTTTCATTTTCATAACTAGGTCGTGAATTTCCCTAATTCGTCGAAGGGTGGATAAATAACTCACAGAGTGGTTGTGTAGCTGCTGTTAGTTTAGTGGAAAGAAAGTGTGGGATTTGTGGTTTCTTGTACGGGAGTCTTTCGTCTATCAAGGTATATCGAATTATAAATAGGACAGAGTACAAAAGGCTAACTGCTTCCAAAGGGGATGTTTTTAGAAGAAATGGACTCCAGTCCAATGACCTAATATTGTTGCTCATGGAGTCTTTGTCAAGCTTGTTTGAGCATAGACGGGTGTTACTAAAAGAAGTGCTGGTTTTACATTTAAGGGGAGTGTTGATATTATGGCTTTGTGGTCACTTTCAAAGGGTACGCAGTCGTAGTGCATATATAGGGGCCAGATATCGTTGGTGAAAATAACGTCTAGCATATTGTTTCCTGGGGTGGGTTTGTCAACTATATGTGTCCAACTATTAAAGACAATTGAAGATAACAATTCTTCGTGCCTGATAGGTGCCGATACTTCGACCCAGTTTATTTCTGGACAGTGTAGGTCGCCTGCGATTATCTTATACTCAGTTTTTATGTTAGTTATATTGTTCATTAAGTGGTTGAGGTTTGTGTCATCATTGCTACGTTATAGAAGGTAGTGGAGGCATCCGAATGGTATTTTTTTCTGGGTATGAGATTTTATTGTGACAAAGCACGCTTATCCAGCAAGGTTTCGGTTGGGACATCAATACCACTTTGTTCACTGCCAGTTTTGATGTCGATAAGACAACCTCCGCCTCGTTTAAGAACACGGTCCTGTCGATAGAAATTATAATGAGGGATATATAGCAGCGCATTCGATATAAGTTCATTTGCCCATGCTTCTGTGATGCAAATTATATCGGGGTTATATATTTCAACAAAAGTTTTAAGTTGGGATATTTTATTGACAATCGATCTCGAATTTATAAGAGGTATCTTTAGGATTTCGGATATGGAAGAGGTGGGCTGTGAAAAAAGGATTTCTGCGGGTACTTTGATTGAGTGATGGACTAAGTGGAGGTAAGTGCGTGGCTCTTGGAGGATATGGTGATGAGTATGGTGAAATTTGAGTGCATGGGTAGGTGTGTATAAATTGAGTGTGCATATGGGGAGGTGGAATAATTAGGTGGTAATGTTACCTAAATGGAGTTTCAGTTGGGGAGGTGTAAAAGCCAAAGTTATTTGTGGGGTTTTCATAAGGTGGTAAGAAGTTTGGAATGCGTAGTAAGTTTTCTGGGATGGCGACACCCTACTGCGTCAGCAGCAGGAGGTTTCTCTGACCTGACGATATGTTTTGCCACCCAGGGCCGCAGAATTCTGCGACGACACCGTTTGTTGAACACTTTCATCTTGATTCACTTCAGTAACTCGTACATACCGGATGTCACAGTCGTGGGACAGGAAGGCTTCGACGGAAGCGTCTCAGCTTCCAGTTTCTGCTCTTTTGCTGGACCTCGCATGGCGATTAGAGGGACTTTCATTTCGGCAGGATAATTATTTGCGAGCTGTACCGGGTAACTTATCTCATTAATGGTGAATAGCCGGTAGAGCGGAGGGGCCAAGATAAACATAATTCGATCGCTTGGATTCTTTCGCAGAATAATGCTGGAGCTGAGTTTTTTTCAGCTTCCGGCTGAATATGACGGAGGCTACCAGTAGTGCGCCTACAGCCGAATGTATGCTGTCGTAGAAGATTTCCCCGCAGGGTGTTTAAGTCATTTTAAGTCAGTTTATTAAGGGAATGAGGCTTTCGCTCTTGAGCTCCCTACTCATATCGATAGACAGAAATAAAGTCATCAATTGCATCAGCAAATGCGAAAAGTTAAGAAGTTAGCGGTAAGTGTGAGCTAGGCGCAAACTGCCGCCGCTAAAACAATCATTATTGTATGTACAGTAGGTTCTCAACAAATGAGCGTCTAGTCTGCACTTAAAGGCTTTGACACTTTCGGAAAGAACGGCGGCGTCTGGGAGTCCATTCCATGCCCCGATGACCCTGTGAGAGAAGGCGTTCCGTCGGACGTCCGAATGAGCCCGCTTCCTTTGCAGTTTGAACGGATGACCACGCAGACGGTCAGTCCGGGCCAATTCAAAGAATTCATCAAAGTCTAGGGCACACTCACGGCTTCTGACAATCCTGTAGGTTTGAATGAGATCACCGCGCAGTTGCCTGTAATTTAGAGGAAACAGATTTAGTTCGGTCAGCCTGGTTTCGTAAGGCAAATGATGAAGATTCTTGACCATATTCGTAGCCATCGCCTGTACTCTTTCCAGTCGTTGATAATCTTTCTTCAACCACGGTCGCCAGGCCTGGACTGCATACTTTAAGTGAGACCGAACGAATGCCCCATAGGTTTTTCCGAACAGCTCCTTGTCGATCTGCACAAATCCTCGCCTCAGCGCAAATAACACTCTTATCGCACTTTTGACTGCCCTTTGAAACTGTGAAGATGGTTTCAGCGAGGAGGTCATTAGGACGCCGAGGTCTTTCTGTTCCACAACATTTGAAAGGGGCTGACCACCAAGGACGTATTGAAAGGAATCGTCCTCCTTACTGGTCCGTCTGGTGCGGAGTCTCAGGACCACACATTTGTCCACATTAAAATTGAGGAGTCAGCGAGCTGATCAACTGTTCAGGCGGTTGAGACTGTCTTGAAGCGCGTACCTGTCTGCATGAGATCTGATGGGCCTCCACAGCTTAACATCGTCAGCAAACATGATGGCGCTGCATCCCAGGTCGTCGACGCAGTCGTTAATGTAAACCAGGAATAGCAACGGCCCTAAGACGGAGCCCTGGGGTACACCACTTAGAACGGGAGTAGGAGTTGACCTTGAGGCCTCAATGCACACGGTTTGCGATCTCCCGGTAAGAAAATCTGTTATCCATGTCAGCAGCGTTCCTCTTATCCCAATTTCAGAAAGTTTGTAGATTAGCCGTTTGTGTGGGACGCTGTCGAACGCCTTCTTAAAGTCTGTGTATATGACATCAACCCTCCCATCCTCGTCCAGTGCGCGAGCCCACTGCTCCGTCGAGAGCAATAAACTGGAAGGACACGAGCAGTTCTGTCTAAAGCCGTGCTGCAGGTCTGAGATTAAATGGCCTTGCTCCAGGAACTCCGTAGTTGCTTTCTTAACTATGGCCTCCATTATTTTACAGCAGATGCAGGTTAGACTAACAGGCCGGTAATTGTTAGCATTAGTGCGAGCCCCGCCCTTGTATATCGGAAAGATATTTGCTGTCTTCCATTCCGATGGCAACCTCCCTAATTCGAATGACGAGCGGAAGATGTGCGCCAGTGGTTTGGAAAGTTCATTCACCAGTTCCTTCAAGAATTTGGCCGGTATATTGTCCGGACCCGAGGACTTTGCTTCCTTGAGATTTTTCAGCTCCCTTTCCACGACAGCTGTCGGGAACAGTATGGAGTCAAGCACGCGATCAGCAGACTCAACAGCATTGTTAGTACTGCGACTGCGAAACTCTGTTTCTCTAGTAAAAACCGAGGCAAAATACTGTCCTAAGTGTTCGGCCTTCTCGCTGTTCTCAGTGATCTCTACACCATTACCATCCTTCAGCACCGCGACCGGGTCCTTGTTTTTCAGTCGACTGTTAAGATAGTGAAATAAAATCTTAGGTTTCTGTTCAGCCAGTCGTATAATTTTGGATTCATACTCCTTCCGTGCCTGACGGATACATTTTTGACGGCATTTCGTTGACGACGAAATTCTTCGAAATGCGCTGGTGACGCAGTTTCCCTGAATATTTTCCATCTTTTTCTTTTCTTCCGTAGCTGCCTATTTAGGTCCCCAGTTAACCAAGCAGGTCGACTAGTTGTTTTTTGTACTTTAGGTGGACAACAGCGCCTAATCAGATCGAGTGAAATCGTCTTAAAAGATCTTCAGTCGTCATTTGAGCCCCGTCCACGTCATTTGACCACAAGCTACTACTACTCTCCCTGAATGAATACCTCATTCAGCACATAAAATTTGGAACAAGAATGAGAGAAGGACAACGATCTAACTGTTTAGATCT
>CACRXP010000156.1:227448-242848 GCA_902702965.1 Spirometra erinaceieuropaei
TCAAAAATTCCGCTTTCCTCTTATTCTTACCTATCTCGCCGTCAGATGCATTTCTATACCATTATCTCCTCCATACGGGCTTCCGTTTCGGAGATAGACTCCATATCTCCCTCCCCCTTCCACTCAAAAATTCCGCTTTCCTCTTATTCTTACCTATCTCGCCGTCAGATGCATTTCTATACCATTATCTCCTCCATACGGGCTTCCGTTTCGGAGATAGACTCCATATCTCCCTCCCCCTTCCACTCAAAAATTCCGCTTTCCTCTTATTCTTACCTATCTCGCCGTCAGATGCATTTCTATACCATTATCTCCTCCATACGGGCTTCCGTTTCGGAGATAGACTCCATATCTCCCTCCCCCTTCCACTCAAAAATTCCGCTTTCCTCTTATTCTTACGTATCTCGCCGTCAGATGCATTTCTATACCATTATCTCCTCCATACGGGCTTCCGTTTCGGAGATAGACTCCATATCTCCCTCCCCCTTCCACTCAAAAATTCCGCTTTCCTCTTATTCTTACCTATCTCGCCGTCAGATGCATTTCTATACCATTATCTCCTCCATACGGGCTTCTGTTTCGGAGATAGACTCCATATCTCCCTCCCCCTTCCACTCAAAAATTCCGCTTTCCTCTTATTCTTACGTAACTCGCCGTCAGATGCATTTCTATACCATTATCTCCTCCACACGGGCTTCCATTTCGGAGATCGTCTCCATATCTCCCTCCCCCTTCCACTCAATAATTCCGCTTTTCTCTTATTCTTTCGTATCTCGCCGTCAGATGTATTTCTATACAATTATCTCCTCCATACGGGTTCCCCTTTCGGAGATAGTCTCCATGCCTCCTTCCACATTCTCACATACCTAGACGTCAGATTTATTTATATACCATTATCTCATACGCTCGGTCTTCCCTTTTATTGATACACTACATATCTCCTCCCCCTTCCGCTGATTATTCCGCTTTACGATTATTCTAAAACATCTATCCGTCAGATGCATTTATATACCAGTATCTACCATATACTTGGCAGATAGTCTGCATATGTCCTCGCCATACCAATCAAAAATTCCGCTTTTTAATTTTTGTTACATATCTTGCCGTCAGGTTCATTTCTGTACGATTATGTCCTTCATAATTGCATCCGTGTCGGTAAGAGTCTCCATATCTCCTCCCACTTCCAATTCAAAATTCCGTTTTCCTCTTATTCTTAAATATCTCGCAATCAAATGAATTTTTATACCATTGTCTCGTACATATTTGATTCCATTTCAGAGATACTCTCCATTTCACAACCCCCATTCAATCAACCATGCCACTTTACGATTATTCTTATAAATCTCGTCGTCAGATTTATTTCCATACCATTATGTTCTTCATACCTGCTTGCCATTCTGAGATGGACTACATATGTCCAACCACATCGACATTTAAATTACGCATTACTCTCATTTTAAGACATCTCGCCGTCAAGTGAGTTTATATACCATTATAGCCTCCATATTGTGTTCCGATTCTGAGTTAGACACCATTTCTCCTCTCCCTTGGACTCAATCCTGCGCTATCCTCTTATTCTTACATTTCTCGCCGTCAGACGCATTTCTGTAACACTAAATAAAAAATAAGGGATTAACTTTCGGATTCAGCCTCCATAACTCCAACAACTTCAAATATGAAATAACGCTTTCCATTTATTCTTACACATATCGTCGTCAGAATCATTTCTATAAAATTATCTACTTTATATGGTCGAAATCTTACTTATCTCGCCGTCAGATGCATTTCTATACCATTATCTCCTCCATACGGGCTTCCGTTTTGCAGATAGTCTCCATTTCTCCCTCCCCCTTCCAATGCAATATTCCGCTTTTCCATTATTCTTACCGATCTAGCCGTCAGATGCATAACTATAAAATTATCTCCACCATACGTAATTCCGTTTAGGAGATAGTCTACATAACTCATCCCCTTCCAATCAAAAACTACACTTTCCTCTTATTCTTGCATATCTCGCCGTCCGATGCATTTCTATACCATATTCTGCTTAATCGTGGCTTCCTTTTCGAAGATGGAAACCATATCTCCACTCCCTTCCATACTTACATTTCGCTTTCCTATCACTCTTACATATCTCGACTTTAGATGCATTTCTTTACAATTTTCTTTACCAAACGAGCTTCTCTTTCGGAGACAGACTCCATATCTCCTCCAACTTTTAGTCATAAATTCTGTTAACAAATTTTACTTATATATCTGATGCATTTCTATACCACCATCTCTACCATACGGGATACAATTTAGGTGATAGTTTCCATTTCTCCTCCGATCTCCTGCCATTCAAATATTCGAATTAATTTCATGTTTAATAATTCTAACACATCTAACATCAGAAGCATTTCTGTGCCACTATCTCCTACCACCGGTCTTCCATTTCGGAGGCAGACACCGTAACTCCTGTCTCTTTTAATCAAAACTTCGGCTTTTCTTTTCTTCTTATATATCTTGACGTCAGATGCATTTCTATAAAATTATCTCCTACATACATGCTGCCAGCTGGCGGATAGACTCCATATCTCCTACCCCTTGAAATCCAAAGTTATGCTTTCCAATTATTTTTACATATCTCGCCGTCAGATAAATCTATATGCATTAAATCATCCATACGTGCTTACATTTAGAGATATATTTCATGACTCTCCCACCTTATTTAATTTAATTTAATTATTGCCAGTTTACAGGCATTACAGGCATTGTCCACTTAAATTTACACTTTTCGCTTATACCTACTAATTGCTACGATCTTCCGTTTCGGACTCAATATCCATATCTCCACCCCCTTCCACTCAAAAATTCCGCTTTCCTCTTATTCTTACATATCTCGCCGTCGGATGCATTTCTATACCATTATCTCCTATATACGGGCTTCCGGTTCCTAGATAGACTCTATATTTCCTCTCCCGTCCACTTAAATAATATTTGCTCTTCTGTTTTTCATACACATCTCGCATTCATATGCATTTATATACCATTTTTTCCTAAATACTGGCTTGCGAATCTGAGAGAGACTCCATAACTCCTTCCAAAAACTTCCACCCAATAAATCCCATTTCAAATTTTGCTTTCACATATCGAAGTCAGATGCATTTTCATACGATTTTATCCTCCATACGTGGATACATTCCGGAGAGAAACACCATCTCTCCTCCAAAATCCTTCTACTCAAAATGTCCGCTTTCCTCCTATTCTTAACTATCTCCTCGTCAGATGCATATATACACCATTATCTCATCCAAAGGGCTTCCATTTCGGAGAAAGTATGCATATTTCGTACACGTTTCAAAAAAATTTCCAATAAATTCTTATTCCAGTTCCGCAAATATTCCCATGTTACACTTGATTCAAATTCTTATTCTCTTTTCTATACAAATAACTCCTAAATCCGGGCTTCCATTTTGGAGTTAGACTCCATATCTCATTCCCATACTACACTGAAATTCCTCTTTCAATTGATTCTTACAATTCTCGCCGTCAGATTCATATCTATACCATTATCTCCACCATGCTGCCTACCGATTCGGAGATAGACTATATATCTCCTATCCCTTCTACTGAAAATTTCCGCTTTCATCTTATTCTTAAATATCTCGCCGTCAGCTGCATTTCTATAAAATCATATCCTCCATACGGTCTTCCATTTCGGAGATATTATTCTTATCTTCTTCCAACAATTTCCAAACTTAACTACGGATTTCCTCTTATTCTTATATAACTCGCTGTCAGATGCATTTCTATACTATTATCTCCTACAAGCAGGCTTCCATTTCGGAGATAGACAACATATCTCACCCCCTGCTATAGAGAAATTCCGCTTTTTTCTTATTATTACACATACCGCAGTCAGATTCATTTCTATACCATTATCTCCTCAATACGGGCTTCCGTTTCGAGATCGTCTCCATATCTCCCCCCCCTTCCACTCAAAAATTCCGATTTCCTCTTATTGTTACCTATCTCGCCGTCAAGTGCATTTCTATAACATTATTACCTACATATGTTCTTCCGTTTTGGAGAGACTCTCCATATTTCCTCCCGATCCCTTCCAAACAAATATTACGCTGTCCACTTATTCTTAATTATCTAGCATTCAGATGAATTTCTATACCACTATCTCCTCCATACGGGATTCCGATTTGTTATAGACTACAAAACTCCGATCCCTTCCAGTCAAATATAACGCATTCCGTTAACTCTTACATATCTTGGCTTCAGATTCATGTATGTAACATTATTCGTTACATACGGTCTCAATTTCGGAGATAGACTCCATATCTCCTCCCTATTCCACAAAGAGATTCCGAATTCCACCTTTTCTTAACTATCTCGCCGTCTGAAGATTTTCTGTACAATTATCTTCTCCATACGCGCTTCCATTACGGAGATAGTCTTGATATCTCCTCCAAAAATCTTTCACCAAATTTGCGCTTTCCACTTTTTCCTACAATTCTCTCTGTCGGATGCATTTCTACACAATTATTTCATCCATAGTGTCTTCGCTCTCTGACATCGTCTCCATATCTCTTCACCATTCCACACAAACACACGCTTTCCAATTATTCTTGAATATCTGTACGTCAGATGCATTTCTTTACAGTTTTCACATACATACGGGATTCCGCTTCTGTGGTAGGCTCCACGTCTCCTCGTCCTTCCACTCAAAATTTCCGCATTCTTCCTATAAATCCATATCACGCCGATAGATGCATTTTTATACCGTTATCTCTACTATAAGCGCTACCGTTTCGGATATAGTCTCTATATCTCGTATCCGTTCCTCTTATTCTTACATATCTAGCCGTCAGATTGATTTGTATATCATTATCTCCTCCATATGAGCTTTCGTTTCTGAGATAATCTACATATCTCCATTCGAATCCTTCCATTCAAAAATTACGCATTCCACTTTTTCTTACATACCTCCACTTCAGATGAATTTCTTTACCATTGTCTCCAAACTATAGGCTTACTTTTGGTACTAGACTCCGCATATCATTCCCCTTCCAATCAACTATAGCCCTTTTTTATTTTTCTAACATGTCTCTCCGTCAGATGCATTTATATATACTGTTCCTATACACATGTGCTTCCCTTTCGGAGATAGTCTTCATATCTCATCCCCATTCCAATCAAATATTCCGCTATCCTCTAATTCTTATATATCTCGACGACAGATTAATTTCTATACAATTATCTCCTACTTACGTGCTCCTATTTCGGAGACAGACTCCATATCTACTCCCTCATCCACTAATAAATTCCGCTTTCCTCTTATTCTTAAATCTCTCGCCGTCAGATTCATTTCTATACAATTATCATCTAAATTCGCGCTACCCTTTTAAATAAAGACTCAAAATCTCCTCCTACTTCCACTCACAGAAAATAAGCTTTCATATTTTTCTTACATATCTCGCAGCCAGATGCTTTTCTATACAATTATCACATACATACGCGCTTCGGTTTCGGAGATAGTCTGCATATCTCCTCCCCATTCCAATCACAAATTCCGCTATCCTCTTCTTCTTATATATCTCGACGTCAGATTAATTTCTATACAATTCCCTGCCAGCACCAGCCCCGCCTAGCCCCGCCTGGCCCCCTCAATAATGGCGGGGCTAGAGGGGGCTATGAGGGGGCTAGGCGGGGCTGTGGAGGGGGCTGTGGCGGGGCATGCAACGCGATAGCCCCGCCTAGCCCCGCCAGCGAAAAAAAATGCGCAGGGGACGCCACATCCCAGCCCACTTTTGGCACCACTTTAAATATCGTCCCCATTGTCAAATATACGAATTAATAACACACACAGATTGTAAACCGGTGGACAAATAAGAGTTTAAGCAATGATAGACTTAAACAAAACCTCAATATATTGTGCTCATCCGCAGCTACATTCAGTGGGCGTAAACGGATGCTTTCTCCATGGTTTATAAGCCAATTTTGATAAATTAGCTCCTTTAAATTCCAAAGAAGGTACAATAAGTGGTGCTTTTGGAACATATCTTTCGATGCAAATACGCTTCAAAAGGCTTCAATTCAGAGGGGGCTCTGGCCCCGCCCAGCCCCCTCCAGCCCCGCCTATGAAGGAGCCATGTGCTGGCAGGCGGGGCTCTGGCCCCACCCAGCACCTTCCAGCCCCGCCTATGAAGGGGCAATGTGCTGGCAGGGTTGCTATTTACCTACGTGCTCCTTTTTCGGAGACAGACTCCATATCTACACCCCCTTCAACTCATAAATTCCGCTTTCCATTTATTCTTACATATCTCGCTGTCGGATGCATTTCACTGCCCTTTCGGATATAGACACAATATCTCATCAAACTTCAATCAGAAATTTCGCTCTCCGCTTAATGTCTTATATTTGACCGGTATATGCATTTTTATACCGTTTTCTCATATTTAATGGCTACTGTTTCTGCGATAGTCTCCATATATCCAATCCCATCCACTCAAAATTTCCGCATTGCACATATTCTTACATATCGCGCCGTCAGATGCATTTGTATAAAATCATCCCCTCCATGCCGGTTTCCATTTCGGAGAGAGACTTCATATCTCCTCCAAACAACTTCAATTCAAAAATTGCGCTTTCCTATTATTACTACATATCTCGCTTTCTGACGCAATTCTATACCCGGAACTTATGCATACGGGATTTATTTTCGGATATATGCTTAAGATCTCCTCCCACTTTCACTCAAATTTCCGCTTTCCTATTATTCTTAAATATGTCGCCGTCATGTGCATCGCAATAAAATTCTCTCACACAATCCGGCTTCCGTTTAGGTGATAAACTATAAATATCCTCCCACTTCCACTCAAATTTCCGCTTTCATCTCATTCTTAAATATCTCTCCGTCAGATTAATTTCTATATAATTTTCTCCTACATACGGGCTTCTATGTCAGATATAGTCTCCGAATCTCCAAATACTTTCAATCAAAAATTACGCTTTCCTATTAATCTTACATATATCGTCGTCAGATGCATTTCTAAGTTATTTTCTTGTACATTCGGGATTCCTATTCGGACATGGACTGCATATCTCCTTCTAACTGCTTCCTCTCAAAAAAATTCCGGTTTCCTCTTATTGTTAAATATCTCGCCTTGGGCGTCATTTCTATGCCATTATCTCCCACTTACGCGATTCAATTTCGGAGATAGACTCAATATCTCCTCCTCCTTACAACAAAAAATTTCGATTCCCTTTTATTCTTATATATCTAGACGTCAAATGTATTTATGTATCATTATCTCCTCCATAGGGGCTTCCTCTTTGGACAGAGTTTCCATATATCCTTCCACCAACTTACATTCAAAGATCCAGCTTTCCACTTATACATACATACCTCGCCGTCAGATGCATTTCTATACAATTAGCACTTACATGCGTGCTTCCGTTTCGGAGACAGTTGCCATATATCCTGCGAAGTCCATTTTCAAAATTACTCTTTCCACTTAGTCCTAAATATCTCGCCGACAGATTTAATTCTGTACCATTATCCCATCCACACGGGCATCACTTACGGAGATAGACTCCATATATCCTAAAATTTCTAATCAAAATTCCCTTTTTCTCTTCCCCTTTCATATCTCTCCGTCGGATTCATTCCTATGCCACGATCTCCATTATTTCATTATTACGTTTCGGTGATAGACTCAATATCTCCTCCGCCTTCCAATAAAAATTCCGCTTTCCAATAATTATTAAAGATATGGCCGTCACATGAATATGTATAGCAGTAACTCCTCAATACGGTCTTCAATTTCGGAGGGAGACAGGATATATCCTCCGAACTCCTTTCACTAAAGAATTACCCTTTCCCTCTATTCTTAAATATCTCGGCGTCAGATGCATTGGTGTACCATTATCTCATACATACGGGTTTCCGTTACGGAGTTAGACTCCATATCTCCAACCCATTCCACTCCAAATTTCCGCTTTCCGCTGAAAATTTCATATCACGCCGCCGGATGTATTTCTATACCAATCTCTTCAACACACGGGCTTCCATTCCGCAAGAGACTCAATAACTCCACCCCACACCTTCTAAACAAAATTTCCGAGTTCCTGTTTTACTTAGATATCTCGACGTCAAATGCATATGTATACCATTATCTCATCGACGGGGGCATCCGTTTCGAAGTTAGACTCCATATTTCCTCCCCGATCCATTCAAAAATTCCGCTTTCTTCTTATAATTACATATCTCGACGTCGGATGCAATTCTACACAATTATCTCATTCATACGGCCTTCCAATTTTGATTTAGACACCATATCTCATCCGCCTTCTAATCAAAAATACCTCTTTCAACTTCTTATTACATATTCCACCGTCACGTGCATTTCTATAGCATTATCTTCTCCATGCGTTCTTCAATTTCGGAGAAAGAGAGCATAGATCCTGCCAACACCTTCCACTGAAAAATTACGCTTTCCTCATATTCTTACATATTTCGCCGTCAGATGCATTTCTGCACCATTTTCTCCTCCATGCCGGCTTTAGTTTCGGAGATATCCTGCATACCTCCTGCAAAAACCTTTAAATCATAAAATACGCTATCCTATTATTAATACATATTTCCCCGTCGTATGCATTTCTGTACAATTTTCTCCTGCATACGTATTCCGTTTCGGAGATAGACTCCATATCTCCTCCGCTTTCCAATCAGAAATTCCACAATCCAATTTTTCATACATATCTCGACGTCGGATGCATTTGTATACCATTATCTCCTATATATCTTTCATCAGTTTCGCATTTAGACTACATAACTCCTCCAACCTCCAATCAAAAATTCCGCTTTCCACTTATTCTTACATATCCCGCCGTCAGATAAATTTCTCTAGCATTATCTCGTTTATACGGTCTTCCGTTTCGGAGGGGGACTCCATATCTCCTCCAAATACCTATATTTGAAAAATTACGCTTTCCTCCTATTCTTGTGTATCTCGTAGTCAGATGCATTTCTATATTCTAATCTCCTCCATATGGGCTTCCCTATATTAAATATCCTGCATATCTCCACCCAACACGTTCTACTCAAAAATTACGCTTTCCTCTTATTCTTACATATTTCGACGTCAGATGCATTTCTATCCCATTATCTCCACCTTACGGGATTCCATATCTGTGTTAGACTTCAAATCTCCTCCGCCTTCCTCTCAATATTTCCGCTTTCCACTTAGTTTAAAATATATCGCTGCCGGGTGTATTTTTTTACCACTATCTCCTGCATAGGGGCTTCCGTTACGGGGATAGACTACTTCACTCCTCCCCACACCTTCTACTCCAAAATTCCGATTTCCATTTATTCCTACGTATCTCGCCGACAGATATATTTTCATACCATTTTCTCCTCCATACGGGCTTCCGTTTCTGAGATAGTTTCCATATCTCCCTCCACGTCCACTCAAAAATTCCGTTTTCCTCATATCCGTACGTATCTCGCCTTCAGATGCATTTCTATACCATTATCTCCTCCATACGGCATTCCGTTTTGGATCTAGACTCTATATCTCCTCCAACTTCCTATATAAAATTCGACTTTCTTCTTACTCTTACACATCTAGCCTTCAGATTCACTTCTATACCATTGTCTCACATATACGGGCTCACATTCGATTATAGACTCCACATCTCTTCCCCCTTCTAATCATAAATTCTGCTTTCCGCTTATTTTATATGTTTTGTTGTCACATGTATTTATATACCGTTATTTCCAAAATAAGGCTTTCCGTTCCGGAGATAGACTTCATATATCCACCCCATACCAATAAACTTTCGTTTTCCTCTAATTTTCACACATCTCGCCGTCAGATGCATTTCTATACAATTATCCCCTCAATACGGGCTTCCGTTTCCGAGATAGAATACACATCTGCACCCCTTCCACTCAAATATTTCGCTTTCCTTTTATTCATATACACTTCGTCGTCAGATGCATTTCTATACGATTATCTGCTCCATACGTGCTTCCCTTTCTGAGACAGATAACTTATCTACTCCCACTTCCCTGAAATTTCCGCTTACCTCTTATTCCTACATATTTCTACGTCATAATGCATTTAAATAAAATTATCTCCGAAATGCGTGCTTCCCTTTCGCATATAGACTGCATATATCCCCCACTTTCCACACGAAATATAATTCTATCCTCTTATTCTTACATATCGCGGCGTCGGATGAATTTCTATACCATTATCTATTCCATGCGGGGTTCCTTTTCGGTGATAGACACCATATCCCCAACCCTCCATCTTACTAATTCCGATATCCAATGGTTCTTACATATCTAGCTCTCAGATGCATTTTACCCAATTATCTCCTCCATACGGGCTTCCGTTTCGGAGGGGACTGCTTATCTCTTCCCAAAACCTTCGCATAAAAAATCCCGATTATCAATTATTTTTAATTATCTCGCCGTCAGATTTATTTCTGTACAAATATCTCCACCATACGGGCTTCCATTTCGGAGATAGTATCCATATCTCCTCCCAAAGCCTTCCACTCATATTTCCGTTTTCTTCTTATTCCTACATATTTAGCCGTCAGATGAATTTCAACATAATTATCTGCTCAATACGGTGTTCCTTTTTGGAGATAGTTTCCATATCTCCCTCCACCTTCCACGCAAACTTTCTGCTTTCCTCTTATTCTAACGTATCTCGCCGTCAGATGCATTTATATACAATTGAACTGCTACATACGGGCTTCCCTTTCGGAGATGGGCTTCATATCTCCACACGCTTCCACTGAAATATTCGGCTTTCCTGTTTTTCTTACATATATCGCCATCAGATACATTTCTGTACGATTATCTCCACATTGCTTTATTCCGTTTCGGAGATAGTCTGCATACAAACTTCCCACACCCTCAAATCAAGAATGACGCTTTCCAATTTTTCTTACATATCTCGTCATTTTATCCTACTTCCGGGTTTGCCTTTCGGAGATAGACTCCACAACTCCTCCCCCATTAACTGAAAATTTCGGTTATCCTCCTATTCTTATAAATCTCTCTGTTAGAGTTTTTTCTACAAAATTATCTTCTCCATTCGGGCTTCCGTTTCAGATATAGTCTCCATATCACCTCCCTATTCCACTCAAAATTCCCTCCTTCCCATTTTTTTCATCTGTCGCCGACAAATTAATTTCTGCAAAATTATCTGCCATATACGGGCTTAAAATTCGGAGAGAGTCTCCGTATATCCTTCAATCAGCAGCCATTCATAAATTCTGCATTCTTCTTATTCTTATATTTCTCGCCGTCAGATGATTTTCTATACCCTTTTCTCCTCCATACGGGCTTCCCTTTCGGAGACAGATAAATTATCTCCTCCCACTTCCACAGACATTTCCGCTTTCCTCTTATTCCTGCATATTTCGCTGTCAGATGCTTTTATATGTAATTATCTCCGAAATGCGGTCTTCCATTTCCGATATAGACGGCATATGTCATACACTTTCCACATAAAATAATTCGGCTATTCTCTTGTTGTTACATACCGCGACGTCAGATGTATTTCTGAACAATTATCTCGTCCATGCGGGGTTCCCTTTGGGATATATTCTTCTTATCTCCTCCAAATCCTTCCAAAACCAATTCAGCTTTCCTCTTTTTCTTTTATTTGTGGCCTATAGATTCATTTCTATAGCATTATCTCCTCCATTCGGGATTCATTTTCGGAGATGGACACAATATCTCATTACCCTTCTACTCACAAATTCCGCTTTCCTCTTATTCCTACATATCTCGCCGTCAGATGCATTTGTATCCCCTTATCATCTCCATACGGGCTTCCGCTTCGGAGGTAATCTCCATATATCCTCCCGACACCATGCACTCAAAAATTTCGCTTTCCAGTTATTCTTACATATCTCGCACTCAGATACGTTTCCACACCATTTTTTCCACATTCCCGTTTTCCGTTTGGAGATAGAATCTATAGCACTTTCCCCACCCTGCACTCAAAAATGACGCTGTCCATCTATTTTTACATATCTCGGCGTAAGATAAATTTCTATACCATTATCTTTTACATACGGGCTTCGATTTCAGAGATAGACTCCTTGTCTCCTCCCAACGCCTTCCAATGTAGAAGTCCCCTATCCAATTATTCTCACATATCTCGCCGTCAGATGCATTTCTGTACCATTATCTCCTCCATACGGGCTACCATTTCGATAATAGTTGCCATAACTCCTCCAAACGCCGTCTGTTCAAAAATAACGCTTTCCACTTATTTGCATATATTTCGCCGTCAGATGCATTTGTTTACCAAAATCTTTTACATACTCGATTCCGCTTCGCGGGTAGTTTCATTAACCCCTCCGTGTTTGAATCAAATAACTTCTTTCCTCTTCTTCTTTTATATCTCTCCGTCAGATTTATTTTTATCAATTATCTGCCCCGTACGGTCTTTCCTTTCTGAGATACGTACATTATCTCCTCCCTACTCCTTACATTCTAAAATTCTCATTTCCTATTCTTCTTAATTTTCATAACCATCTGATACATTTTCATACAATTATATCCTCCATACGTACTTCAAATTTCGAGGCATACTCTGCAACTCCTCCCAACAACTTCCTCTCAAATATTAAGCTTTCGTCTTATTCTTACATTTCTGAACGTCAGATACATTTCAATACCATTATCTCTTACTTACTGGCTCCCCCTTCGGAGATAGGCTCCATATCTTCTCCCCTTTCCAATCAGAAATTCCGCTTTCCTCCTATTCTTACATATCTCGCCGCCGTCAGATGCATTTCTGTACAATTATCTCATCGATACGGTGTTCACTTTCGAAGTTAGACAGTATATCTCGCTCCCCTTTAATCTCAAAAATTCCACTGTCCTCTTATGCTTACATATCTCGCCGTCAAATGGAATTCTATATCATTATCACCAGTATACGGGCTTCCTTTTCGGAGATAGACTCCATATCTCCTTCCTCTTCCAGTGAAAATTTCCGATTTCTTTTCATAGTAACACATATTTTTGCGATATTATTTTCTATGCAATTGTCTCGTACTTACTGGCTTCCGTTTCGTAGATAGACTCAATATCTCCTCCCGCTTCTAATCAAAGATTCCGCTTTCCTCATATTCCTTCAAATCTCGTCGTCAGATGCATTTCTATACCATTATCTCTTTCATACGGGCATCCGTTTCTGCGGTAGACTTTATACCTCCTCCCTATTACACTCATAATTTATGTTATTATATTATTTCTACATTGCCCGCAGTCAGATGCATTTTTGTACAATTATCTCTTACATAGGGGCCTCCGTTTCGTAGACAGTCTGCGTAAATCCTCCCAACACCTCCAACTAAAAACAATTCCGCTTTCCAATTATTCTTACATTTCTGGTCGCCAAATGCATTTCTATACCATTGTCTGTTATATATGGGCTTCCGTTTTGGAGATAGACACCATAGATATATATTCTTACATTTCTGAACGTCAGATGCATTTCTGTACCATTATCTCTTACTTACGGGCTTCCCCTTCGAAGATAGGCTCCATATCGCCACCCCCTTCCAATCAGAACTTCCGCTTTCCTCTTATTCTTGTATATCTCGCCGTCGCATATATTTCTCTGCCACTATCTCCTACTACGGGCCTTGATTTCGGAGATATCTCCTACCTTTTCCACTCAAAAATTACGGTTTCCTCTTATACTTACATTTCTTTGAGATACTTTTCTGTATATTTATATTATTAGAAAGGTGAAGTTCTTTGGGAAACAGCAAAATTTTATTGTTAATTTTTGAGACTGGTTCCACAGCTCGTTTTCAGACAAAGGGTGTGCAAAAACAATTAACTTTTAGACTTAGTCTAGCAAAAGGAGTCCATAATTGGTTAAAGTTGTCATCTCGGGATTGGCTATTTCAGTTTGAATCTGTCCTTAACGATTTTGTATGTGGCATCTAAATCGATATGCCGGTTGATGCTTGCCTCATCTGAGTGCATTTCCTCCAGGAATTCGCGGCCTTTTCTTGTTTGGCAGGCGCCAACAATGCGAGTGTTCTCCCATGCGAATTTATGCCCAGTGTCTAGTGTGTGCATGGCCACCTGGGATAGATTGTCGCGTCTCTTCACCGCTAACTGATGCTCATGTATACGGGTTGAGACAGATTTCCCAGTTTGGCCACAATAGACGGCATCACAACTAGAACACGGGATTTTGTAGACGACACCTTTTCTTTCGAGGTAGCCGACCCTGTCCTTAGGGTGCACAAGCTGTGTGCGTAAGGTAGTTGCCGACTGGTTGGCTACGTGTATCTGGTACTTTTTCAATTGTCTTTCGACAAGTTCAGATACATTTTTGACGTATGGGAGAGTTCGTCATGTGGTTTGTTTTGGTGCCTGAGTGGCCGCAGCATTGGAAATACCTTTTCCCTTGAGTTGCTGGTGTCTCATGCATTGACGTATAAAGTCATGCGGGTACCCATTTTGGGAGAACAGTTTGTAGAGGTATTTCATTTCTGCTCGATAACTTGTTTCGTCAAAGCCGTGGGTTTTGGCTCGATTCAGAAGGCTGTAGACTGTGCTCCGTTTGTGAGAGACAGGGTGGTTACACTCAAAGTGTAGGATGACCTCTGAATACGCCTCTATGCGATAAACTGATGTCTGGAGTGATCTATCGGTTTTTCGACGCACAAGGACATCCAGGAATGGCAGTTGTCTATTGACCTCTGTTTCTAAAGTAAATTTTATTCCTGGAAATATGGAGTTAATATTGATATGGAGCAGATTCAACTGATCTTAATTGACGATGACAAAAGTGTCATCTACGTATTGCAGCCAAAGTTTTGGATTGACTGTGGGAAGGGCTATGTTCTCTAATTTCTGCAGAATTGCTTCTGCCAGGAAACCGGATACTGGTGAACCCATGGGAGCACCTTTTAATTGTCGGTAGCATTGATTTGAGAAGGAAAATTTTGTCTCCAGACAGAGATCAAGGAGTTGAAATAAAGCCTCTGGAGGCACCTCAGAAGTATATGTTTGAAGGAGTTCTTCGGTGCAGCATTTTGTTAAATCTAGCGGAATCGAAGTGAAGAGCGAGACCACATCGAATGACACCATAATCTCGTCACATGTGATGTTGACACCGCTTAGTTTGTCTAGAAACTCTTTTGAATCCTGAATGGAGTTCTCCGCGTTCTTCGTTAGTGGATGTAGTTGGCGAAATAGCCATTTCGAGATCTTATAGTTGGGTGCACTGATTAGGGAGACTATCGGTCGCAGCGGAATATCAGTTTTATGAATTTTGGGAAAACCATATATCTTGGCAATTATTGGTTCGTTCTGTTTTAAAAACTTATCAAGATCTCCTGT
>CACRXP010000156.1:244507-266312 GCA_902702965.1 Spirometra erinaceieuropaei
TGGCTGCAGGTTGTTCTGTATCCGAACCCCGAGATCCTTCTGTGAAGATTCTGCGGGGAGCCTTATATCTTTCAGGGGATATGTCCTCAGGCTCTCATTTGAATGAGAGTTGGTTGGACGCAGATGAAGGACAGCACACTTCCCCACCTTGAAATCTAGAAGCTATTTCTTCGACCACGCTTGCAGTCGGTGCAGATTATCTTGAAGGGATCTCTGGTCATTCGGCCCCTTAATGACTTGCCAGAGCTTAACATCGTCTGCAAACATTATTTTGCCGCAGTCCAGTTCCTGAAGACTGTCGTTAACGTAAAAAATGAAGAGCAATGTTTCCAGAAGTCAGCCTTAAGGCACACCACTGGTCACGTTCGCCCATTCTGACATATCATCCCCGATACAGACACGTTGTTTCCGACCAACCAGAAACGCCCTAATGCAGTTCAGAAGATCTCCCCGGATGCCGATGGCGCTCAATTTGTGAAGAAGACTTTGGTGCGGGACAGTGTCAAAAGCTTTGCGGAAATCAATGTACACGACATCGACCTTAAAACCCTCTTCTAGAGCCCTGGTCCAGATCTCCAGACAAGCTAGCAGATTTGAGAGGCAGGAACGTCCTCTCCGGAAGCCATGTTGAAAATTCTGCAAGATGTTATTTTCTTCACAAAACTGCTGTATATTGCTCCTTACTATAGCTTTCATCGTTTTACAAGGGAGGTAAGTCAAGCTAATAGGCCTAAAGCTGCTTGCTGTCATCCTGCTACCTCCCTCATGCAATGGAACAAGGTTAGCTGTCTTCCACTGTGAGGGCAGCCTTCCTGTTCTCATTGACAGCTCAAAGAGAGTCGAAAGAGGCTTTGACAGCTCCGTTGATAGCTCCCTAAGTATTAGTCCGGCAATTCAGTCGGGCCCAGGTGACTTATAAGGTTTTATTTGACTGAGGACGCGTCTGACTTCTTCGACGGAAAAGGCGACGGTTTTAATGACGGCAATATCTTAGCGCATTTGAAGCTCCTGGCTGTCTCGGTCCATTTCAAACTGCTGATTGTCTTCTAAGGACTCCTCCGTAAAAACCGATGAAAAAAACTGAGACAGTAATCGCACTTTCTGTGGCACTTCAACTAATAAGTTTCCGAGCCTATCCTTTAGACACGCAATTTCGTCCCTATGTTTTCTCCTACTGCGGATGTACACGTAAAACTTCTTGAGGCACGTAATGGATTCTGCTATCATTCAGCGCTCGAAAGACGTTCTAGCAATCCATATTTGTTTGCGGCATTTATTGCGTTGATCCTTATATTTGGCGAATGACCTTGGATCTCGAAGTTGCAAATAATTTTCCGCAGTCTCTGTTTCTTCTTCGTGGTCTTTTTGTCGTCGGATTGACCCACGGCGGTCGCGAACATGGTCTTGTCCTTCTTATTAGACAATGGGAATCAATTAAACGCTCCATAATCCCGTGAAAGTACTGCCAAAATTCGTCTGAATCTTCTGTGTTGACCAACCAGGTTTCCTCCAAAAGAGTGCGTCTCATTGCGTTAAAGTCACCCTTCCAAATATTTTTGCGCCTCTTAAGTTTTGATTGTTGGTTGAAAGGAGAGAGCACACGCAGCTAAAAGCAATATGATCGCGTAAACCGAGTGGAGGTTGTGGATTCATTTCCCTTATGACTCCTTCTTCTTTACTGAAAACGAGATCTAAACAGTTAGATCGTTGTCCTTCTCTCATTCTTGTTCCGAATTTTATGTGCTGAATGAGGTATTCATTCAGGGAGAGATGTAGTAGCTTGTGGTCAAATGACGTGGACGGGGCGTTTGTTAGGGAAATGTTTTAGTCTATTCCTGGAGCGTTGAAGTCACCCAGAACTAGTAAGTTTTCCTGCTTACATAACAATTCCAGTGCCCTAAGTAATTCCATATCGGCGATTTCATTCGAGCTAGGAGGCCGATAGACAACACACAGGTTCAATGTCGGTAATTGTTTGATAAATATCTTGCATGAAATTATTTCAAAATTTCGGGGCGCACCGTCGGAGATTTCTCGTTGACAGCACGCAATTTAATTTAACACATAAATAATTTCCACGCAAAATTTCCGCTTTCCTCTTTTTCTTACTTATCTAGCCGTCAGATGAATTTCTATGCAATTACCTCCTCCGTACGTGCTTCCTTTCGATTATAGACTGCATATCTCCTCCCCCTTCCACTCAATATGTACGCTTTCCTCATATTCTTACATATCTGGACTTAAAAGTTATTGCTATTAGATTATCTCATCCGCACGACATTTCCAGTCTGGCGGTAGGCTCCTCATGTCCTCACCCTCCAATTAATTATTCCAAATTCCCCTTATTATTACACATGATACCGTCAGATCCATTTATATATAACTGTCTCCTAAATACTTGCTTAATTTTCGGAGATGTTCTCCATAACTCCTCCTCAATTATTTTAATGAAATATTCCGCTTTCATATCATTTTCAAATATCTCGCCGTTAGATGCACATCAATGCAATTATCTCCTCTACACGGGCTTCCCTTTCGGAGGTAGACAATATATATCCTCCGCACGCCTTATATCAAAAATTCCGCATTCCACTTCTTCTTACAAATCTGGACTTAAGATTAAAAACTTTAAGATTATCTCATCGTCACGGGATTCCCTATAATCTGTAAAATCTACATATCCTCCCCCCGCAATCAAATATTACGAATTCCTCTTCATATTAACAACCATACCGTCAAATGCATTTATATACAACTGTCACCAAAATACGCGTTTAAATTTCGGAGATGTTAACCATAAGTCCTCCAGGCATCATTCAATCAAAAATTCCGCTTTCAAATTAATTCCAAATATCTTGCCTTCAGATGCATTTCTATACAATTATCTCCTCCATACGGGCTTCTGCTTCGGAGATAGACTCCATGTCATCCTGATTCAACGCAAAAATTACGCATTTTTCTTATTCTTGCATACCTCGCCGTCAGATGAATTTCCATACAATTATTTCGTGCATACGGGATTCCGTTTAGGAGATAGACTCCACAAATCATCCCCGGTCCAATCAAAAATTACGCTTTCCTCTTATTATTGCACAGCTCGCCGTCAGATGCATTTCTATCAAATTATCTCGTACATAAATCTTCCGTTTTGGAGATAGACTCCATATATCATCCCCGTACCACTCCCATATATTCCATTCCTCTTATTCCTAAATATATGGAATTCAGATTATGTTCCATAAAATTATCTCAAATATATCGGCTTTCCTTTCGAAAAGTGACACCCTATCTCCTTTCCCGTCCAATCAAACTTCTGTTGCCCGCTTCTTTTTAAATATCTCGCCGTCAGATGCATTTCTATACAACTACCTCATATATATGGGCTTCCACTTGGGAGATACACTCCATATGTCATACCCGTTATACTCAAAAATTACGCTTTCCTATTATTCTTATATATATCAACGTCAGATTAATTTCTATAAAATTATCTCAAACATACTGCATTCCTCTTCGGAGTTAGACTCCATATCTCACACCCCTTCCACTCAAAATTCCGCTGCCCGTTTGTTCTTGCAGATCTCGCCGTCAGATGCATTTCTATACCACTACGTCCTCTAAACGGGCTTCCGTTTCGGAGATAGACTCCATATCTCCACCGTCTTCTAGTCAAGTTTACGTTTTCCACTTATTCTTACATATGTCGCCCTCAGATGCATTTCTATACAATTATCTCGAACAGACGGTTTTCCCCTTCACATATAGACTCAATATCTCCTCCCACTTCTTCATAAAATACCGCTATCTCTTATTCTTAAATATGTCGCCGTCGGATGCATTTCTGTACAATTACCTCCTTCATGCCGTCTTCCGTTTCGGAGATAGACTCCATTTCACATCCCCCTTCATGTCGAAAATTCCGCTCTCCTCTTATTATTAGATATTATGCGTTCAGATGCATTTCTATGCCATTACCTCCAATTTAAGTGTTTCCCTTTCGGAAAATGGACTCCAGATCTCCACCCCCATTCAATCAAATATTATTCTTTCCACTCATTCTTAAATATCTCGCCGTTAAATTCTTTTCTGTATTATTATCTATCCTTACACCCTTGCCTTTCGGAGACGGACAACATATCAACTCGCCCTTCAAATCAAAATATCCGGTTTCCCCGTTCTTACTTTTCTCGCCGTCAGATGGATTTCTGAATTATTATCTGATACATACCTTTTGGGAGATGGACTCTATATCTCAACCCCTTCCCTCAACAATTGCGCTTTACAGTTATTCTTACATATCTCGCCGTCAGATGCACTTCCATACAATTGTCTCATATGTACGTGCTTCCCTTTCGGAGATAGTATACAAAGATCCTACCCATTCCACTCAAATTTTCCGCTTTCCTCCTATTCTTTTCTATCTTGCCGTCAGATTGTTTTCTATAATATTATCTCATCTATACGGGCTTCCCATTCTGATTTAGTCTCCATATCTCCGCCACCTTCCAATCAAAATTTCGGCTTTCCAATTCTTTTCATATATCTCAGCGTAAGGTGCATTTCTATACCACAATCTCCTCCATACGCACTTGGCATTCGAATATAGACTCGATATTTCCTTCAGACACCTTTCAATCAAAAACTGCGCATTCTTATTTTTATACATATCTCGCCGTCATTTGCATTTCTCTACAATTATCTCCATCATAAGGGCTTCCACTTCGGAGAAAGAGTCTATATCTCCTCCCCCTTCCAATCAAAAATTCCGTTTTCCACTTTTTCTTAAATATTTCCCCATCAGATTCATTCCTCTACCTATATCGCATCCATACGGGATTCCGATTCGGAGATGGTCTCCATATCTCCTTCCTCATCTTTTCACAAAATCCGCTTTCCTATTATTCTGGCATACCTCACCATCAGATGCATTTCTATATCATTATTTCCTCCGTACGAGCTTTCCTTTGGGAAATAGACTCCATATATTCTACCCATTCAAATCAAAAATCCTCGTTCCATTTATTCTTAATATCCGCCGTCAGATCCATTTGTATACATTATACCCACCATGCGTGCTTCTGTTTCGGAGATAGACTCCATATCTCCTCCGCCTTCCACTGAATATATCCTCCTTCCTCTTATTCTTACATATCTCGCCTTCAGATGCATTTCTATATCATTAACGCCTCGACGGAATCTTCCGTTTCCGAGATAGCCACCATGTCTCCTCCCAACACCTTCAACTCAATAATTCCTCTTTCCTCTTTTTCTTACCTATCTCGCCTTCTGATGAATTTCTGTAATATTATCTCCTCCAAACGGCATTTCTATACAATTATGTCATTAATGCGTGCTTGTGATTCGAAAGGAAGTATCCTTATCATCACCTAACAAATTCCACTCAATAATTCCGCCTTCCTCTTTTTACTAAATATGTCTGTGTTAGAAGATTTTCTAAACCATTATCTAGTATATGCGTTTTTCGTTTCGGAGTTAGCCTACATATATCTTCGCCAATATAATTTAAAATTCCGTTTTCAACTTATTATTAAATATCTCGCCGGAAATGAATTTCTATAGCATTATCCACTCCATACGGGCTTCCGATTCGGACATTTCCTCCAGATCTCCTCCACTCAACTTCCATTTATATTTCCGCTTTCCTATTATTCTTACATTTCTCGCCGGCGAATGAATTTCTATACATCTATGTCCTAAATGCGGGCTACCCCTTCGAAGATAGACTCCATATATCCTCTAAAACATTTAGAATCATAAGTTTCGCTTTCCTTTAATGATAACTATAGCGCCGTCAGTTGCATTTTTATACCGTTGTCTCCTGCCTACAGGCTTCGGTTTCTGAAATAGTGTCCATTTCTCCTCCGCAAACCTAACAGTCTCAAAGTCTGACTTCTTTTTATTATTACTTATCTCGCCATACAATTATCTCCTCCATACGGGATTTCGTCTTGGCGATAGACTCCATATCTCATCCACACACCTTCCACTGAAAAATTCCGCTTTCCTGTTATGCCAACATATATTGACGTCAGGTGCATTTCCAAAACATTGTCTCCTCAGTACGGGCTTCCGTTTCGGAGGAAGACTCCAAATTCCTTGCGATCGCATAATCCGCTTTCCTCTGTTTATTACATATCCCGTCTTCAAATGCATTTCTATACGATGAACTCCTTAATACGTGCTTCCTTTTCAGAGATTGACTCTATATCTACTCCCAATTCCCTCCACTAAAAGTCCTGCTTTCTACATATTCTTACATCCCTAGGCGTCAGATGCAATTCTTTGCCATTCTTTCATCCACACGTTCTTCGATGTCGGAGACGGACTCCATGAATCCACGCCACACCTTCCACTCAAACATTCCGCTTTCTTATTATTCTAACTTTTCACGCCGTCAAATGAATTTCTTTACATTTATATCCTCAGTGTGGGCTACCCCTTCGTAGATGGTCTTCCTATCTCCTCCAAACGTCATCAACTCATAAATTCCTCTTTCTTCTTATGATAAATATCTCACCGTCATGTGGATTTCTATAACAGTTTCTCCTCCATACGGGCTTCGGCTTCTGAGATAGTCTCCATATATCCTCCTCACAACTTACACTATAAAATTCCGCCTTCCTCTTATTATTACGTATCTCGCCATCAGATGCATTTTTGTGCAATTATCTCCTCAGTACGTGCTTCCGTTTCGGAGATAGGCCTATATCACCTCCATAAACCTTCCACTTGAAAATTTCGCTTTCCTATTATGCTTAACTATATTGACGTCTGAGGCATTTCTATAGCATTTTCCCCTCCGTACGGGCTTCCGTTTCGGAGTAAGACTCCATGTCCCACCCAAATACCCTGCAATTAAATATTCCGCTTTTCACTTTCTATTACATATTTCGTCTTCAGTTGCATTTCTATACGATGATCTCCTATTTATGGACCTCCTTTTCGGAGATAGAATTCATATCTCCTCTCCACACTTTCCACTCAAAAATTCCGCTTTCCAAATATTCATACATACCATGGCGCCAGATGCAATTCTATATCATTCTCTCCTAAATGCGGGCTTCGCTTTCGGAGAGCGTTTCCATATGTCCTCGACACACCTTCCACTTGAAAATTCCGCTTTCCTATTCTTCTTTTATACCACCACGTCAGATGCCTTTCTATAACATTAGCTCCTCCATACGGGCTTACGTTTAGGTGATAGACTCTATAGCTCCTCTACACACCATGCACTCAAATATTCCGCTTTCCATTTATTCTTACATACATCGGCGTCAAATGCATTACCATACCATTATTTCCTCCATATAGGCTTCAGTTTCGGTGATAGACTCCATAACTCCACGTCACCCCTTCCACCAAAAATTCCTCTATTCTATTGTTCTTACATACTTCGACTTTAGATGAATTTTTTTACAATTATCTCCTTCATACAGACTTGCCTATCGGCGTACGGTGGCAGACTAAAATAAATAAAGTTGAACACATTATTCGTAGTACAAACGACTGCAACTCTGTAAATATCGCTGTCAAGTCACCTCCCGCTAAACAAGCAAGGAGTCTAGTAAACTGTATGGATATCAAATACGAAGACGAAGCCTGTACGACATGATTCGGACTCCTTCAAAAATTTGCGGTAATGGAGAAGGAGATAAAGGGCCTTAAAGTGGAAATGGAGAAACTGAGGAATCTCCCTCGCTATTCATTTAAAGTGGATGAAAGTGCGCGAACATACGCAAACACGGCTTCCTCGGCTGTGTCGACAGAGGAGAAAGAAAATAGTAACAATGGTAACCAGTGTCTTGTGCTAGAAACGCGTGGTAAGACGCGATCTCAGCGAACAAAAAGAACTCTCAGGGTACCTCAAAAAGGCACAGATCTTCAGACAAAGGAACAAGAGTTGGCTACACCGCAGACGAAAATCTCGTTGCTGAAAACGACAAATGATCAAAAGATAGTAGAAAACAGGCAGTCATGCGTTGGTTCTGCCGAATCAAACCTTCCTAAATCGGTGGAAGGCGGTAGCCGCGATATCCACGATGAAGACTCTGCAGGTATGATTAAACCACAATGCCGTCTATTTGATCGCAGTAAATGCATTGTTATAAAGGGCATGTCTGAGTCTGTTTCCGACACTCCAAAGGACAGAATACAGCATGACATAGAAATACTCCAGGAATATCTCAAATCGATCTTAATTAACACGGTGGACTTCAGAACAGACAAGGTTAGGGAAACTTTGAGTCAACAACAGCCTACTAAATCCCGTGGTCCGGACGGCGTGCTCGCAAAAGTCCTGAATGAATTCTCAGGCGAACTGACCTCTCCATTATCCAGGATCTTCTGGACTGCGATGGAGACCGGGCCCCTGCCTGCTAACTGGAAGAAAGCAAATAGAAGCTACATATATGAAGGTGGCGAGAGAACAGCCCCAAATAGTTTCAGACCAGTGAGTCTCATAAGCATCTGTTGCTAGTTGATGAAAAAATAATAAAAACGAAACTGATGCGGATCTTGAAGGAAAACGAATTGCTCAGTTTGCATCAGCATGGATTTCGAAGGGGCCGATCCTGTCTCACCAACCTGCTAGTATCCATTGAGAGCTGGACGCAATCAATCGACATGGGATTATCAGTCGACGCCGTGTACATTGACTTCATAAAGGCTTTTCATAGTGTTCCACATGGACGACTTAGAGTTAAATTACGTCAAGTGGGTATGAATAGGAATCTGTTGAAATGGTTAGCCGATCTTCTTATGGGCAGATCTCAGTGTGTGTTTGCGTGTGGGGAGGTGTAGGGGTGTCAGCGGTGGGTTCACGTGATGGTCGTAGTGGTCGCTCACTTGCTTGTAGGTGAGACTACGCCTAGCGTCCATTTGCTGGCACCCAACTCTCACATGTGGCTCCACGTTTCTGGGATCTGCTCAGCGGCCACATCCCGGGAAACCGCCTCAACTGGCGGGTTAAACCAGGTGAGGGGGCCCTGTTCACGTTGTGCAGCATGCACAGGGTGTTGCGGACTCCGCTGGATGGAAGGTCAGATGGAACCTTGCGTCGGCACCGTCTTGACGTGGTTCGTCTCTGCACGCCGCTGGACAGCCGGTGACGGGATGGATCTTCACATCGACATCGCCTTGACGCGCCCACCTACGCCGTCGGTGGCCGCGGTTTACGGCAAATTCGAGTCGCTCTCCAGTATGAACAAGAAATCGTGGCCCCACAGTAGAATTTGGCCGCGCCACAACGGCACATGGGCAGCCCATTTCAGGGGTGGCACTGCCTGCCCTCAAGATGGAAGGGGCCTAGAAAACGTGGCCTAAACATCGCTGGGCACCACGCCGTCTGCAGTCTAGCCAGGGTCGCAGATGTCATAAACATGGTGGAAACAATAAACTCGAAACAACAATAACTATAACAACTACAACAACAATACTCGCTCACCTCCTCAACCTACCTCTTCTACCTCTTCCTCTGCCTATTCTTCTGCCTATTCTTCTCCTTCGTCATCTTCTTCTCCACCTCCTTCCGGTTGCCCCACTCGTCGTCATCAGACTGGCAGGGCGAGTCCGGTCATTCTGGCAGCCTGGAATGTTCATTCCCTTTTAGACAATCCGAGGAGCAACCGACCGGAACGGAGGACGGCGCTAGTGGCACGATAACTGGCGCGCAACAAGGTGGACATCGCCGCACTCAACGAGACCCGTTTCTCAGAACAAGGCCAACTGGAGGAGGTGGGTGCCGGTTACACCTTCTTCTGGAGTGATCGACCCAAGGCAGAGCGACGAGACGCGGGTGTCGCCTTCGCCATTCGGAACGACATCGTGGGACGACTGCCCTGTCTGCCGCAAGGAATCAACGACCGCCTGATGAACCTACGCCTGCCTCTTCGGCGAGGAGGCAAATTCGCCAACAGCATCAGCGCCTACGCTCCGCCGATGACCAGCCCCGACGCCGTACGAGACAAATTGTACGAGGACCTTCACGCCCTCTTGGCGACCGTGTCAAGGGCGGACAAGTTGATTGTCCTTGGTGACTTCAACGCCCGCGTCGGCACAGACCATACTGCCTGGAGAAGAGTGCTGGGGCCCCACGGTCTCCGTGGCTCAAACGACAACGGCCTCCTCCGCATTTGCGCAGAACACCGCCTCATCCTGATGAATACGTTCTTCTGTCTGCCGGAGCGAGATAAGGCCACCTGGAGGCATCCTCAGTCGCGTGAATGGCACCTACTGAACTATGTCATCGTCCGGAGGCGAGACCAGCTGAACGTGCTGGTGACAAAGGCGATCGCGGGCGCTGACGGGTGGACCGACCATCGCCTAGTCCTCTCTAAGATGCGTATTCGCTTACAGCCTCGCAAGAGACCACAAGATACGGGAATCCCAGGTAAGCTGAATATCGCCTTACTGTCTTGGCCCGCTCACCATATTCATTTCAATAATGAGCTTCCTCAACGGATAGCCACTCTTCCAATCACTGCCTCCGCCGCTGTCGAGAACGCCTCCGTCGAGTACCGCTGGTGTCATCTGCGAGAAACGGTCCAGTCGACGGCGCTAGCCGTCCTCGGTCGCGCACGCCGCCAACACCAGGACTGCTTCGGCGACCACGACGCCGCCATCAGCAATCTGCTTGCCGAGAAAAACCGCCTACACAAGGCCTGCGTAGACCACCCCACCGACGACAACAGAGCTGCTTTCTACCGCAGTTGCCGCCACCTTCAGCAACGACTGCGCGAGATGCAGAACGCCTGGACTGCCCGCAAAGCTGATGAGATCCAAGGATACACGGACCGCAACGAATGGAAGAACTTCCTCTCTGCGATCAAAGCTGTCTACGGGTCCGCCGACGAAGGGCATTGCTCCTCTCCTCAGCGCCGACGGCAGCACTCTCCTGACTGAGAAGACGCAAATCCTACAGCGATGGGCCGAACATTTCCGAGGCGTCCTCAACCGCCCCTCCGTCATCTCCGACGCCGCCATCGCCCGCTTGCCGCAAGTGGAGACCAACGTGGACCTCGATCTCCCGCCATCTCTCCAGGAAACCATCAGGGGCGTGCAGCAACTCTCCAGCGGGAAAGCACCCGGATCGGACGCGATCCCTGCTGAGGTCTACAAGCACGGAGGTCCCCAACTGATGGATCACCTGACTGCACTCTTCCAGGAGATGCGGCGTCAAGGTGAAGTCCCACAAGATTTCAAAGACGCAACCATCGTGCATTTCTACAATAGAAAAGGAAACCGCCAAGTCTGCGACAATCACCGTGGCATCTCCTTGCTGAACATTGCCAGAAAGATCATCGCTCGCATCCTCCTCAATCGTCTGAATAATCATCTGGAAGAAAGCCTTCTGCCGGAAAGCCAATGCGGAGTCCGTCGTAATCGCGGGGCCACGGATATGATCTTCGCCGCTCGTCAACGTCAGGAGAAGTGCCAGGAGATGCGGACCCACCTGAACTCTACCTTCGTGGATCTGACAAAAGCCTTCGACACGGTGAATCGTGAAGGATTGTGGAAGATCATGCAGAAATTTGGCTGTCCAGAGCAATTTATTCAGATGGTTCGTCAGCTGCACGACGGTATGATGGCGCGAGTCACGGACAACGGAGCTGTCTCAGGGGCATTCGCATTGACCAACGGAGTGAAGCCGGGATGTGTGCTGGCGCCTACCCACTTCAGTCTTATGTTCTCTGCCATGCTGATGGACGCCTACCGCGACGAACGCCCCGGGAGCCGCATCACCTACAGGACAGACGGTCACCTGCTGAATCAACGGTGGATGCGCTTCCAGTCGCGCGTATCCACAACTACCGTCCACGAACTTCTCTTCGCCGACGACTGCGCCCTGAACACCACCTCGGAAGAGGAGATGCAACGGAGCATGGAACTATTCTCCGCCGCCTGCGAGAACTTCGATCTGGTCGTCAACACGCAGCAGACGGTGGTCATGCATCAGCTGCCACCCAACTCAGTCACAGCCCCCAACGCGTCGCCGCAAATAAGCGTTAACGGAACCCAGCTGCAAGTGATGAAGAACTTCCCGTACCTGGGTAGCACTCTCTCCCTTAACACCAAAATCGATGACGAAGTCGCTCGCAGAATCTCGAAAGTTAGTCAAGCCTTCGGTCGCCTCCAACGCACAGTTTGGAATCGTCACGGTCTCCAACTGAGCACGAAGCTAAAGATATACAAGGCCGTCATCCTGCCGACGCGGCTGTACAGTGCGGAGACGTGGACAGTGTACACGAAGCAGGCACACCGACTGAACCACTTCCACCTCAGTTTTCTTCGTCGCATCCTGAGGCTGAACTGGCAGGATCGAATCCCCGACACTGATGTGCTATAACGGACGGGAATCCTTAGCATCTACACCATCCTCAGACAAATGCAACTGCGATGGAGCGGCAACCTGGTGCGCATGGACGACGAGCGACTACCCAAACGACTCTTCTACGGAGACGTCGCGACGAGTTCTCGAGGTCAAGGAGGTCATATTCGCCGATACAAGGATACTCTGAAGTCCTCCCTGAAGCGTCTACAAATCAACCCGACCAACTGGGAAGAGCTTGCTCCCGATCGTCCGACATGGAGGAGGACAGCGAAAAGAGGCACAGCGATCTACAAATCCAACCGCATCGCTGCCGCCAAAGTGAAACGCGAAACGCGCAAATAACAACTTCGCCCTGTACGCAACGCCGACGCACAACAGCTTCCAACGTGTTCTCGATGTCAACGGACATTCCAGCTCGAATCGGACATGTTGGACATCTTTGGATCAACTGCGCCTCTCGAACTGCACTAACCATCGTCCCCCAGCCTGCCTCTTCTTCGGCCTCTCAGCCGCCAAGTAACTCTGACAATTCTTCTGAACCGCCACTACCATTCTCCTCCTCCTTCTCCTCCACTGCCCAACGACGGCCGCTCAGGCGGCCGTCTCGCACATCACCAAACCTGACACAACAACTGACACCACCCTCACTTCCTCCGACTCCAGTGATGCGGATCAGGACTACGCCTGCCCTCACTGCGACCGCGCCTTCACCTCACACATCGGCCTGGTCGGTCACATGCGAATCGGTCGCACAGAGACTGGCGAACCAGTGCATGGAACACCAACCTACGCCACCCGCACCCGCCTCCATTGCCAACACTGCCCTCGCACCTTCACGCATCGCACGGGTCTATTCGGCCATATGCGCATCCACGACGACCTTCAGTAGACGACCGCCGGCTACACCACACCACAACACCCTCCCGCCCTGCCTCCTCCTCTTCTACCACCACCACACATCAACACCCACCTACCGCAAGCACCCAACTGCCACCTCCCACGCAAGTGGAAAGTGTGCATCTCGACTCGGTCCTCATGCGGCCCCGACTCCACGGGTGACTTTAGTCCGAGACTATCCCGATACGTCAAGCGTCGTGGATAGGAATGTTGCTGATTGACGCTCGCTCTCGGTTCACGCAGTTCGTCGCGTTGTGTGTGTGTGTTGTGTGTAGTGGCGGACTGGTGTGCTGGGCGGCGGGCTGAAACAGCACCTTCCACGGCTCTCTCACGCAAGTTAGAGACAAGCCGCTCAACCCCCGTTGTGTGAAATCCTGGTGTTGTGTGTATGGGGGGGGCCAGGTCTTGCTGTGGCGCGCGCAGTCATGGTCAGTCGATCATGCAGCCACCGCGCCCATTTCCCACTCCAGTCTGCTGACCGGCTCGGAGAGCGGTTGGGGTGTGGGAGTGGGAAGGGAGAGTGAGGTCGACGACTCAGCGCACTTTCTCCTCACTACAAACAATCTGACGCGCTTGAGGCTATGACAGTGCGCTTTAAGCCGTGACTTGGAAGGTTGTCAACTGACGGGGTAACTTGGACCTCCTCCATTACTGGAGGCGGTCTGAGAGCCAGGCTGCAATGGCACCTTTTTAATGCGGCCTTTATGGCATTCCCACCACAGCGTGGGATCCGAGCCAGGCGTTGGCGGTACGCCTAGGTGCGGCTTCGGCCCTGTCAGCCTCCAAAACTCTGTTGTGTTGGTTGAAATCCTATTGTGTGGACCAGTGGGTGCTGAGTGGAGCGCCAAGGTGAGCATCCGTCCGAGCCATCCACCTGCGGCCTTCCTCGTCTCCGGTCTTCGTGACTCTGTCTTGACACCGGGCTCAGGCGGGGGAGGAGGAGAGAGTGTAGGTAGATGCTACGCAAGTCTACCGGCACTATAAACCCCTGTGCAAGTCCCCGTCCCTGCTCCCACCGCTACTGCAGCTGTGGGGCACACGGTGGACATCATCGAAACCGATGGTCGAACTGTCGTGTGTGTGTTGGAAACGCTAAATCAGAATGGGCATCAGTGCACAGTGCCGTTCCGCAGGGGAGCGTTCTGGGTCAAATTCTGTTCCTTATATATGTATGAACGACTGCCTAGACTGTCTGAACTGCGAGCGCGTAATTTTTGCCGATGATCACGAATTGTAGAAATCGACATAGAACCTGGAAGACTTCGTACAGTTACAAGGCAATCTAAATCGCTTGCAACAAGTGTGTGATGAGTGGTGTCTTAGTTTCAATCGAACCAAATGCCAACTTACTCGAATACGATTGAGCAATATGAGATCGTTCAGATTTGAATCTCAGTACTTTATAGGCGGTCACCAACTCAAGTGGGTCAAGCAGTTAAGAGATATCGATGTGTGGATGTCGTCAACTCTCAAACCATCGTCTCACTATGCCAAGGTATGAAATAAGGCTATGGGCATCGTAGGCGCGATAAGAAAATCCTTTCTCAATTTTGACGGATAACTTTTCTGCCGACTATTTGGAGCACTCGTTTGACCAATGTTGGAATATTGTGTTCAGGCATGGTGTCCCTGGACGAAATAAGATTACACTCTACTGGAGAACGTACAACGAAGAGCGACCAAGCTACTTGGCGGATTAAGTATCTTACCTTATGAGAGACGCCTGGAAAAGTTAAAAGTATTTTCCATCGCTTATAGACAATACAGAGGGAGTATGACCATGGCTTTCAGGATCGTCCGAGGGATAGACTGTGCTCTTGAGTTTGGAGATTTCTTCGAACTAGCGCGGACGACAACTCTTCGAGGCCACTAATACGAATTAAAGCTAAAATTGCTGAACTCGATTTGCGGGTCAATTTCTTCTCCCACCGGCTGGTTGAAGGATGGAACAAATTGCCGAATTCCGTTGTCCTAGCGGAAAACGTTGACACCTTCAAAAGAAAACTAAATAAATTTATGCTTGATGGTCAAACATTTACACGATATCAATGGCTTGCATAACTACTACGTAAATATCTGCATGTTTTTTTTAAATGTCTATCTGTAAATAGCATTTTCCAAGGCTCTGCCGCTATCCCTCATATATACTGAATTATTTAAACGTATATGAGTATGTTGGGGTTACACTGCAGCAGTTCAACCTCCTCAACGAGCGGATCATATTTGGACTGTTGGCTGCTCTTTTTCAGCATAACTCAGCCAGGAGCGGTAAGCCACATTGGGAGAGTAGTCCCAGTTGTTAAACACCTGTTGTAGACAAACACTCTCACCTGAGGTGTCGTTTTACTGGTGGTACACAAAAAAGACCTGATTGCGTGTAAAGCGTCAAGTAATACGGATCCCCAGTGCGTGGCGCGCAAATTTTGGGATTTTAGAGCAAGCAAAATAGTCTTCCATAGTTTGACTCAAACTTTCAACCGGCTCATTTCCCTGCGGATTGTACGGAACTGTCCTACTCGTTGTTACTCCCTTACTGTGAAGGAATTGCAAAACTTTGCTTGACCTAAATGACGATCCCCGGTCAGTGTGTAAGTACGAAGGAGTGCCGAATATGGAAAAGAGCTGGCGCAAGCATTTAATGACAGTTTCGGCCGCCTGATCAGGACAGGCAAATGCAAATGGGGAACGAGAATATTCATCTGTAAGCCTCAGCAGATAGCGGTTATGGGTTACCGACGAAGAAGACCTGTGAATTTGAGTGGCAATTTTTCGAACGGCTGGGTGGCTTTGATGATGTAGCTATGTGCTTTAAAGAAACAAAGTTTGACTTAAATGCAGGCCTGAGATCTTGCGACGGCATTACAAATATCTTCCATCGAAAAGGGGTGATTCCAAACTGGAAAGTCGAGAGACTTTGGGATGCCAAAGTGATTCGTGTAGTTCTTTCAGATCGACAGTGGTTAGTAGGACGCCACGGCAATTACAGGAAAGCTTGTCCGCCGCTCGATTTTCCTTACCGGGTCGGTAGACAGTATCGTATTTGAATGGTGACAGCTCCAACCTCCAGCGTTCGAGCTTACCGTTCCTGATCTCCTATTTTTGCTGATTGCCGAAGATGCAGGCAACAGAACGCTGATCCCTGATGAGTTTAAACTGATTACAGAGGCGGATGTGCTTCCATTTGCGTATGGATTCCAATACGGAGTATGCCTTTTTCTCTATAGCTGAATGATGCCGCTCATTTGGAGAAAGGCTACGTGAAGAGAACGCTACTGGCCTTTCTGATTCAATGTGGCAGCGATTGCGACGACTGAAACATCGGTCTCCACAGCTAATGGAGTATCGTATCGAACAGTGGCCACTGTGGCTGTCGCAAGTTCCCCCTAAAACGCATCAAATGCTTCCACCACCTTTAATGGTAAAGAAAAAGTTTTGTTATGGATGAGCAGATTAATTTTATCCGGTAAGTGAGATATCCATTGCGAGTAATATGCAAACAACCCAAGTCCTGGACGATCGGAAGCCGACCTAATGTTGTTCCTGGATAGCCCGTATACAAGAGGTTTGATTTCTTGAGTAACAATAACACCTTTGGCTCCATTGAATGTCACTCCGTACCTTCCGTTCACGCTAAGGAATTTTCGAAGGATTAGATCTGTCTTCTCGAGGTCGTCTCCACAAATAGTGCTATTGTCCACGTAGACGAAAATATTCTTTAGACACTCGCGTGCAATTATGTCGTAGATGGTCCGCTCACATCACGCAACCCCGTTGGTCTCACTACACGAGGTACGACATTATTGATACAAACGCCCACAAGCTTCAAAGGCAGTGCACGGTCTTTCCTCTGCCCGAATGAATATCTGCTTATAGGCACTCTTGAGATCAAGAGCGCTATAAGTGTCGTTGTTTGCAATATGTCCTATGATTTCGTCTATTCTATGGAAGAAGTGACATCTAGAAGTGCGTATCTGTTGACTATTTGGCTATAATCGACAACCATCCACTTTTTTTGGTTTCCGTTGGCTACCACAAAAACTTGGGCTCGACAAGAGGATAATGAATGCTCACTTGCGCCCTCAGAAAGGAAGCAAATTTTTTTCTCGTATAAATCACTCATCTATATTGGTGTGTCTGCGCAATCTGGTAGCGATAGGCTTGCAGTCCGGTGTCAGATTGGCAAACAAACAGGGAGGCTCGACACAAGCGGCAGCCACAAGACAAGGCAAGAACGTAGTTTTAGGTCCACCGAGAGGGATTTCAACACTTTTGTGGAGTCAGATAAAGTCATGTCCAAGTACAACATCGGCGCACAAATCCGGCATGATCGATAGCTTGACCTTTTTGTACATGTCCCTGCACGGCTATGGCTAAGGCTTTGGTGGGCATGGATATCTTAGTGTGAGAGTTATGAACCTTCTACTTATTTCGGAGCACAACTGAAGAAGAAATATAACTTTCAGAACTACCTTACCAACTAGGGCTTCAAAAGTAGTCCCATGTATTTGTAATTCAACCACTACGTTTGGGCGACAGTCGGGAGCAGCGGCTGATGCCACGGCGGAAATGGAGGGATACATAGCGGAACGAAAGTCTTTCGGTTTCTTACTGTTAGGCGCACCTTTTGAAAGTACCCCTTTTTACCGCATCCTTGACATACCGCATCGCGTGTGGGACACATCGAACGGCGGTGCTTGTTGTATCCACAAAAGAAACATTTGCTATGGTGTGAAGTAGAAGCCATCACGCCAGGCCCTTTAGCGGAACTCGATGAAGTTTCACATGGCTCAGTAGCGGCAGAGAATGAGGTCGTCGGAGGGTTCTGATGCGGTAGGGACTGTCTGCCAATTCCGGTGACATTGCCTGATCAAAGGCAGTTTGAAATTTCACATTCATCTGCTACAATAACATCTACTGAATCTAAGTTAATGAAAGGCCACTGATGAACGCATTTTAATGGTATCGCTGCGATTTTATTCTGAGTAACGGCTTTAAAATCACAGTCATTATCTAAGGATTTTAGCTTTTGAGCAAACTGGTCGAGGGTTTGTCCACCCTCCTGTTGTAGGTTGACAGAAGATGGTGGGCGAAAATTTCGTTTTTGAGTCTTAGGTAGAGATCTCGCAGTAATTTACCAGCTTTTTCTTAACTGGAACCTTTACTAATGCATTCCCTGACTGTCAGAAAAACGTAGTTAGTCAGAACTCTCGATTTATCCGATTTCAGATGATCGATCGTGCACAGGAAATTCTCACATGACCGAAATCGATGGTTCCACTGTTTAGAAGCGTGTCGAGCATTTTGATCAGCGTCGAATCATTCTGGCCCTAGGAATTGATCCATTATGGAGTTTTAAGAAAAGTGAAGTATTGTAGCTGGGACTGGAGCAAGTACGCGAGATGGAGAGGACGAACAAATCCGGATGCGAGAATCAAAACAAGAATACCCTACAATACGGCCCTATTCGTCTTATAATTGGCGTACTGAAACTAAAACGACAAACAGAAAAGTAGTAGATAAGATGGAATTCAGCCCAGGGCTTATGTAAGCGTAACACTCGTCTGCATGATAGACTGACGAATTCATTGATGGCAATTTGCTATTGCCTTCGTCGGTCCGGATCGTTAAGCAAGACTGGATTTCTGTGTCTAGGGCTCCAACTGTGCCGGTTTATCGAAGTTTTGCAATATTTGTAGTCTTGCACACGACACCTTGGGGGAAATATGCGGTGGTCTATCAGGCGTGTGCCATCGGGAACATGGTATGACACATGGTGATGCCAGTTTCATCATCATAAATCGATTTGCTGTTGTGAATCCAGTTACAGAACGTTGAACCGATCTGATTGCAATCGAGATGGATGGATAAATGGCCGTCGTCTAAATAGCAGGTCAGAATATGTTTTTGGTGGTGTTGCTAGGACTTGCGAATGAGAAAACTCGGTTCCGATCTGTCGAAGTTTTGCGACCACAAGAAGAACTGATCACAAGAGAGACATTATAAATAACAGGTAAAATGGTGGAACCGCGAGACCGCAGTATTCGTAGGATGCAGCTTTGTTGTAGTTCGATAATCGCAAACAGTAATGGTTACCTTATGACACACTGCATCGTCTATACAAGGGCGGAAACATGTGCGTGAATTTGTTTATAGTAATAGTACACTTGCGGCATCTACCGCACTTCCTCCCCTCTCCCTCGCCCAGTCCGCTGTAAGGACAGAGTCAGAAGACCGGAAGCGCTGTCGGGAACAGTTTAGGACAAAGCTCTGCGGTCCGTCTACGCGTGCAACACACACACACATTATCTATGTCCGATGGAACATGTTCCCACAGAATAAGCGGTATTTGCCACGGAACTCAACTGCGTAGGAGTGATGGAGAAGCCATATTAAGAAAGGGTCGTTGCAGCCTTATTTACCTCCGTGAAATGATCGGGATAGTCCGTAAGTGGACAGCCTCCCAAGCCACGGCTTTTGGCGCATTGTTATGGTCTAAAAACGCGTCAGCTTGTTTACAGGGAGGAATATGCGATTTTTACTGTGGAGACGGCATCATCAGTCAACCTAACTCTATATTTCCTCCACAAAGCACCAGTTTGCTGTCCGAACCAGTCAACCATCTGATGGACGGACCGGACGCAACTGATTAGCGCTGCATGACTCGCACCTAGGTGTGCCATCGCACCACTATGTGGGAAATTTGTTGTGGGTGCGCAGCTCAGTTAAAGCGTGTCATGCACTTGTCTGTTCCGCATGTTGATTGGACGCATTTCTCGCGCGGACAGCTGTAAGGGCACTGTGTAGCTGTCAAATAAACGCACACCCACAGTCGGAGCGGCGCCCACGTTCACCGAAGATTTTCGCGCTCGATTTATTGATCGCTTGGCCCTTGACTCCACCTTCGGTCATCTCGGATTTTTCTCGCCGTAGAAGATGGGTGAGTGAAGGAAGGGAATGCGGCAGATGCCGTACAAGCCCGCTCCAATAAAAACGTATTTACGCGCCAGTCACTGGTGTTGTGTCCACTCGATGGAAGACGCAATGGTTGTCAATTGCAACGGTCAAAGTGTCGAATGCATGATCACCGGTGTTACAGTGGCTAATTGTCGCGATTTCATCAGCAGTGTTTGCGATTGACGTGATGATTACTCGGCCATTTGACTTAAGAGCACTATGAGTAGAAGCACTGTTCACTAACTCCCTCCCGCCTGACGAACTACTCTGTACAAATGGCCTGGTTAATGAGTAGACACGAAAGTTATTGCGTTTGAGGACCACAAACCAAAGGACCATGAGTCAAGAGGCCCGCAAATCACGCGCTTCTGGTCTATGATGGGGATTTCGGTATCGTCGAACTTGGTGTATTCGAGCGCAAGTGAGTCAGCCACGCGTTGACAGTTGACGTCCCATCTCACTAATGATAATTTTTCTGCCCTCCGCGTACGTGTCAACCTTGCTGTGTCTCCGACATAGTTGTTTTACGTTCAATTAAGACATACCAGGTGTTATAGAGAGCGCAAGCGGCGTGGAGTCACGGCCAAGAGCAAAAGAAAGACTCAAATACGCGCCGGACAGAGGATCAAGCAGGCAACTGGATACACACGTTAGATTAGACAGCCGATCGGCGTGTGCTATAGCGTCGGGCACGTGTGGTGGCTTTGCTCACGCGTGCAGCCAAATCAGTGGCTGGTCGAACATTCCAGACTTTCCCGCGGGGATTCTCGCACACGAGGTGGCCAATTCGCGACCGGCACGCTACGGGCAGGAACGCTCCTGAACGCCCTTAACGTCTGGCACGCCATTGGGTTGAATTTTTAAGAACACCCAGTGGCCAGCATGAATAGGGCGTCTTTCTGATGAGTTGCAATTCCTCGTGTTTGCAAGTTGTCAATTAAGTGCTTGTTCTCCGAACCGACTCTTTTTGTTCCTTCCCCCTTTCGGGCCGTAACAACTGGCAACGTGGGTGCAGCAAAATGATATCAGAAGAATAAATGAAGCACATACTGGAGACACAGTAGGCCAGCTTCATGACAGTACTTACAGGAATGCAGCGAAATTAGGGACCGGCATCCAGAGAGAACAAAAGGGAGCAGATTGGGGGGCGAATCATCGAGTCCGTTGACGATCCAAAAGGAGGCGTGGAATTTAAAGCCTAGTTCCGAAATTATGAGAAACTGTTTGAAGAGGAGGGAGCGGAAGTGGACGACAAGACGAAGGTAGAAATAATGCTCCTAATACTGGCCCAGATGGAAAAGGAGCGGTACATAAAGTTTTTTTTACTCAGAAGCCATCGGATGTCTGGTTTAAGGACACAGTCAAGTATTTAGAAGCAGTATTATGTTGTACAAACTCGTTATTCAATCGACGCTTTGGATTTAAAGCTAGAACGTACAGTAGGTGGGTGAAGTCATAAAATGTAAACCGAACTTTCAAAATGCGTTTTCGCTTCGAAAAGATCACTTAAGTGGAGTTTTAAAGGTAAGTATCATGCAGCATAGTTCCATAATAATTCAGTTACCTCAGGATGCTGGCTTCCGAACGAACATCTTTCAGGCCGCA
>CACRXP010000156.1:267228-278201 GCA_902702965.1 Spirometra erinaceieuropaei
CCCCGAGATCCTTCTGTGAAGATTCTGCGGGGAGCCTTATATCTTTCAGGGGATATGTCCTCAGGCTCTCATTTGAATGAGAGTTGGTTGGACGCAGATGAAGGACAGCACACTTCTCCACCTTGAAATCTAGAAGCTCTTTCTTCGACCACGCTTGCAGTCGATGCAGATTATCTTTAAGGGATTTCTGATCATTCGGATCCTTAATTACTTGCCAGAGCTTAACGTCGTCGGCAAACATTATTTTAAATTTGTGAAAATGCCCATCACTATGTTCAGAAGTGACAGTGGCGAGTGAACGTTCCTTTCGATAAATTCTCATCAGGCCATTACAGATACATACGGCGGGGTACAGTGTAAGAAACAAAAATCGATAAAAGTAAGGTTTTAAATTACAGGCCCGGCAAGAGCGGAAGGGCGCAGAAAGTTGTATGTGGTTATTCAACCTTTGACCACGGTAAGCGCGGAGCCTGAACAAGGTTCTTTTGGGTGCAGACGGTCGGTTTTGGTAACCTTATGGCGGCCGCTTCTGCTGTTGCTAACAGGCGCTGGCCCAGTAGCTTAGGGTAGCTCGAGGGGACCTTGTAAATCCCACGAAATGCTTCAGTGGGGTTTACATGATGCCCTGAGTCCACTGCATGCGCAAGGATGGCGCTGTCTATTCTCCTAGTTTCACCCTTTGCCAGCCATGCGGGAAGGTGCTCTCGTATTCTTTTGGAAAGGCGCCGACTCGTACGACCAATATAACCTGCTCCACAGGAGCAAGTGAATGAGTAGATGCACATTGAGGCGGTCTGATTTGGCAGCCAATCTTTGCTTCTCCGCGTAGAATAGGGTTAGTAGAGAATGATATGCGAACCCTTGCTGCTGGGAAGGTTCCCGAGACAGCTTGGTCAAGGTGTCTTCTTAGGAGTTCACCTGCAGCGTCGCCTTGGAAGGGGACTTTGAGGGACAACGTTTTCTTTTCGGTGGTTAGTATGGTGGGTTTTGCGGGCCGTTTGGCAAGGTTCTTTGCAATGAACCTGTCGAATTCGAGTTCCTGGAGGCTGTCATTAACATAAAGGATGAAGAGCGATGGTCTTAGAACTGAGCCTTGAGGCACACCACTGGCCACGTTCACCCATTCTAACATATCATGTCCGATACAGACACGTTAATTCCGACCAACCAGAAACGCCCTTATCCATTCAGAAGATCTCCTCGGATGCCGATGGCGCTCAATTTGTGAAGAAGACGTTGGTGCGGAACAGTATCGAAAGCTTTGCGGAAATCGATGTACATGATATCGGCCTCAAAACCCTCTTCTAGAACCCTGGTCTAGATCGCCAGACGAGCTAGCAAATTTGAGAGGCAGAAACGTCGTCTCCGGAAGCCATGTTGAAAATCCTGTAAGATGGTATTTTCTTCACAAAACTGCTGTATAGCGCTCTTTACTAGAGCTTCCATCGTTTTGCACGAAAGGCAAGTTAAGCTAATAGACTTGGAGCTGCTTTCTGCCATCCTGCTACCTCCCTCATGTAAGGGAACGAGGTTAGCTGTCTTCCATTTTGATGGGAGCCATCCTGCTCTCATTGGCAGCTCAAAGGGAGTCAAAATAGTCTTTGACAGCTTCGTTGATAGCTCCTTCAGCATCAGCCCAAGAATTTCGTCGGGTCAAGGAAACTTATCTGGTTTTATTTGACTGAGGACGCGTCTTACTTCTTCGTCGGAAAAGACAATGGTTTCAATGACGGCAGTATCTTTGCGCATTTGAAGCTGCCGGATGTCTCAGCTTCTGATATGACCATAATCAGTATGCGCACGTGGGAGGATATCGATTCCCCAGAATTGAGATTATCAGACGTCATAGCATGGGCAGCAATCGAGAAACGTATGGAATTTCGAGGCGTTATTCGGGCAGCTATCAGCTTCGAAAATAAGAACTGTCTCGGAGATATCTATGTGTCGAAGATTCGTAACAGTTTTCTGGGAAATCAAGCAATCTCCGAACATGGATTACGGAGCCGTCCCCTCGACGAAATCTGCGGTGCACAACACTACCGAAGAGGTCTTGAAGAAGTATATCAGATGGATGAAGAACGCGGCCAGCAGGCGCACGAAGACGAAGGTAAGTTTGAAAATGAAACCGGAAAAACCAGCTTTCAAGCACAGCAAACGGATCCCGTTTGCGGCACAATCGTCAGAAGAAGCTAAACTAGAAGGACGACAGGCAAAAGGCGTGATATACCCTACCAACCATTCAACTTGGTCCGTTCCAGTCGTGGCGGTGAAGAAACACAACAGATAAATACGATTGTGTGCGGATTATTCCACGAGCTTGAACGACGCACTAGAATATAATCATTACCCGCTTCCAACCTTAGAGCAGACTTTTTCCGCTCTAAATAGAGAGATGTTCTTTGTCAGGATCGATCTATCTGAGACCTACTTACCAGCTGAGATGGACGAGAAATCGCAGGAACTTTTGACCATCAATACGCACAAGGGTCTCCTCTAAACTACGGCATGCAAACGGCAGCTAGAGTGCGTCAGTGGATTATGGATATGATGCTTACGGATATGTCCGGGACTATTGCTGGTGGCTAAGAGGAAGAGCTGAGTCGAGGGCTAAGCCAGCTTGTGAACAACCTGATGAACTACGGTTTTAAGATCAATATGGAGAAAAGTGATTTTTTGTGGAAGGCGACTTACTATCTCGGGTTCATAGTCAACGAGAATGGGCGAGCACCTGAAGCAGAGGGAGTGAATGCATTCTGGAACATGAAAGCGCCAAAAAACAAAAAAGCTGCAATAATTTATGGGGTTGGTCACCTACTACGGCCCCTTAATCACTGGGCTGCACAGTTTAAAACCTCCACTCAGCCGCCTTGTGTGCAGGGACATGGAGTTTGCCTGGCCTTCAGGACGTCAAAAAGCATTTGATGCCATAAAGATAAGAATATGTGACTCGAATATGCTATCGCACTTCGAGGCTTAAAAAACCCGTTGTCCATGCAGACGCCTCTGATTACGGTTTAGGCAGAGTGCTCTTTCAGAAGGACGCGGATGGGAGAATCCAAACAAACATGCATGTCGCCAGGTTACTGACGGAGACAGAACGAAATTATGGCCATATCAAAAAGGAGGCACTGGCCATCATCTTCGGCGTGCAGAGGTTCCACTTTTTCATTAATGGCTGACCTTTCACATTGCGCACTGATCATCAACCGCTAAAATTTCTTTTGGGCACTAACTGCGGTGTTCCACATAACGTAGCTAGAAGAATACATCGTCGGAGTATGGTTATTCAAAACTATGCTTTTACGGTCCATTACGTGCCCACTCAGATTTTCGCAGCTCCGGGCACATTATCACGACTGAGCTCGGGCAAAGAAAATCAAGAAGACGTGGTTGTCGCTAGCACGCTAATACAAGATGACGACAAGTTTAGAGGTGTCATCCGGCAGTTGCCCGTAACAGCTGAACATATCTGTCTTAGGCCCAGTACTCTTCCTGATTTATGTTAATGACTGCATCAGCGAAGTGAATTGCGAGGCTCTCATGTTCGCGGGTGACATAAAAATATGGAGTGAAGTCAAGTGTGATGATGACGCAAAGAAGTTGCAGTCGAACATCAACAAACTTTGTGCTTGGTCGAACAGATGACTTTTGAAGTTTAACGTGTCCAAATGCGTGGTTTTGCACCTGAACACCGGCCGCAATGTTTCTCCCAAACACCAGTACTATATTGACGGGACGAGGTTAGAAACTGTGGAAAGACACAGACACTGGCGCGTCTTTCGAATTCGGTTTGAAATTTTTGACCTCCGAGGGATTTGCTTTTTCCGGGATTTCTGCCTACTGGACGCTCTGCGGGCCCATTTGGATTACGAAATTGAAGCCAAATCAGCAATTCCTCGAACGAGCCACTCAGACCTCCGACAGAACTTTCTTTGGGACGACCATACTCCTTCTATCAATTCTCTGTCAAGAGCACCGCTGGGTTTTCCAGATCCAGAAGCGGCTGAGTCGTTTGATATTTACTTCATATTGTTGGCTTGGTTAAAAAGCTTCTCCTACACCTTTAAATACTTCGTCCATACCTAAAATCCCTTGCGTATCTTTTGAAATAATAATAAGAGTCGACAAAACACCATCAGGACAATGTGCGAAGAACTCGCCGCAAGTGGGATTCAAACCCAGGTCCAGTCGTAGGGTGACCAGCGAGATGACCGCTAGACTATCGGCGCATGGCCAGCAGACTGAAATAAATAAGGGAGTAAACATTATTTGTAGTACAAACGACACTATGTATGAAGAAAGTCTATTGAGAAGGCCTTGCCACCTAGGATTAGCGCTCGCTCTCTTTATAGTTGCAACCAGGGGCCGGCAAAGCGCGCTAAAAGCGTTATCACAGCAAAACCTGTTAGTTACGAGGACGAGCCGTGCACTGGATGCTCCTTTATTCTGCTGAAAGTCCAGAAACTCGAAAAAGAGCTGACTGCTTTAAGGGAACTCGTGCAAGCGAACGATAGTGTGCAAAACGCGGTGAATAGCGCTACAGTTAGCAAGAAAAAGGGAAATAGCAAAACTCTAAAACAGCCAAAGAACAAAGCTTGTGGAAAACGTCTGTGCAAGGGCGCCGATACCTAGGACGATGGGAAAATAGCAACGGAGTATCTTGTTTCTATGGAAGACAACCCAAGCGAACCATCAACTTCTCTCAGCCATTCCGCGCGTTCAATAGTACCCTCAGTTGGAAGTGAGGAAACAAGCTCATGGCAAGATGGAATGGGTAAGCGTCACAACGGGAGTATAGAACCCCAGACGACTCCGGTGGATCTTCTGAGACCTTCAGCTGTCAAGGCCGCCGGAATCAGAACAAATGAACCCCTTGATCGTCAGCACTGCGTAGTCGTCCAGGGCCTATCGGAGTCGGATGCTCCTACCCCGAAGGAGAGGATCTCCGCTGACCTTAATATGCTTCAACACCTACTGAACAAAATGCTTAATTCGAATGAAAAGATAACCATTCGCACAGCCTTCAGGATCGGAAAGAACGTGAGCGAACAATCGGAAACTGTGCGGCCACGACCTCTGAAAATTGTTTTGAACAGTAAAGAGGAGGCTAGTTTACTTCTGTCAAGGAAAAGCAGCCTCCGAATCTCTCACAAGGAAGTTTTTTTCAGCCGGACTATTCTCCAGCGGAACGTCTGAAACGCCGCGAATTGGTAACGGAGCTGAAGAGGAGACTTGCAGCGGAAGAGAACAACTTGGCCATTTTCAGGGGACGAGTGATACAGAGGAACGCGATGTTGTTTTGGAACCAGCCAGTCATCATGATGGCGGCAGCAACATAATATTGACAAACCCGAGACAAACCGAACGAAGCACTGTCGAATGTTGCAAACTTAAATTCTTTTACACCAATGCTCAGAGTCTGTTTTCCAAGCTTGACGAACTGAGAATACAGGTAGCCAATACTCCTCCCGATGTTATAGCAATCGCAGAAACTTGGCTGTCAGAGGACGTTGGTGATTGCGAGGTAGCATTAACAGGATACCATTTGTTTAGGAGAGACAGGAGAGGCCGCCGGGGTGGAGGAGTTGCCATGTATGTCAAGAGCAACTTAGCAGTGTGTGAGAGGACCGACAAGATTTCTAACGACACAGAGGCAATTTGGCTGACTATAAAGGCGCGGGGATCTCAGTCCCTCGAAATCGTAACTATCTACCGGCCCCCGCAGGCGGATCCCGAACCAGATACTTGTCTACTTGAAAGCATAAAAGAGATCGCCAGTCGACCAGACGTTGTTCTGATGGGGGATTTTAACGCACGCTGCATTCAATGGAGCGATATGCATACGAAGTGCTCGATGAATGCCTTCGATTATCATCTCCCAAAGACAACCCTAGAAGCTCTACTCACGCAACGTGTCCTGTTTCCAACTAGAGCTCGTTGAGGGCAACAGGCCAGTTGTCTGGACCTCGTTTTTACCAAAGATCCTGACAGTATAGACGAGGTGTACTACCAACCCCCGCTCGGTCGAAGTGATCATGTAGTGTTTTTATGGGAGTACTTGCTGTATTCTGAACCGTGTACAAAAGACAATACGAGGCCAAATATATGGAAAGGGGGACTTTCGCCAAATGAGAGCTGAGGCATCACAAATAGACTGGGATGTTCTCTTCTCCGGAAACGTTAACGAGGACTGGAATTTATTCAAGGATCGTTTACTGCATCTAATAAAGAACCACTGTGCCTTATCAAAGCCTAGGACATCCAACCGCCCTCAGTGGCTAACACGAGAATTCAAAAAGGAGATCAACAAGAAAGGAAGGTTATGGAAGAACTTTCGCAAGAACAACAACAATGCAGCGTTTATATAATACAAAGTTCAAATAAATAAGGTGAAAAGTCTGATTTTCAAGAGGCGACGGGATTTTCAGAGTAATTTGCTACACCAAGCCGTTAAAAATCCGAAATTGCTCTACAGCTATTTGCGGAAAAGCACACGTAACAGGAATCCCATTCCTGTTATGAGGGGTGATGACGGCTTGGAGATCTCGGACAGTACAAATAAGGCTGAGCCCTTTTCTCAATTTTTCCAATCCGTTTTCACAACAGAAGCAGAATTTACCCCATCTAATTCTGAGAACATGAGAGATCCCCCTATCGAAAATATGGTTTTTCGAGAAGGAGCGATTTTGGAAGAACTGAAAAGCTTGAAGGAATGTAAATCTCCCGGTCCGGACGAGATCCCAGCAAAGCTGCTCTTTGAGCTTGCCCAACAGCTGGCCAAGCCACTATCCTTTCTGTGCCAGAAATCGCTTGATGTTGGAATTCTTCCCACAGACTGGAAGACGGCCCACATTACACCCCTTTACAAAAGCGGTAGTCGTGCTCTGGCGACAAACTACAGACCCGTCAGTCTGACATCAATCTGCTGCAAAGTGATGGAGAAAACCATCAAAAAGGAGTTGATGGCTTACTTGGAAACCCACAGCCTCTTGTCCAATGCACAATATGGTTTCCGTAGGGGAAGATCATGTGTTACGAACTTGCTATACACAATGCAAAGTTGGACACGAGCACTGGACGCAAAACACACCGTGCATGTTGCCTATATTGATTTTCGGAAGGCGTTTGACAGTGTTCCGCACCAGCGTCTCCTACACAAGTTGAGAATTATGGGCATCGGTGGCAAACTTCTCAAATGGATCGAAAATTTCCTTGTCGGCCGCTCCCAAATTGTCTGCGTAGAAAGACAGCAATCAAGGTGCATATTCATAGAGAGTGGGGTCCACAAGGCTCGGTGCTCGGACCAACCCTCTTTCTCTTGTTCATCAATGATTGTGTAGATGGGTTGGACTGTGATTGCGCCATGTTTGCGGACGACATAAAAATCTGGAAAGTCATCCAGAATGCTGCCGATGAGACCAACTTCCAAGAAAATCTTTGTCGATTGGACGAGTGGTCCCGCAGATGGCTCTTGTCCTTCAATTTGAACAAATGCACCATTCTGCGCCTCGGAAGTCAGACCCCTAGTACGCGGCAATACTATCTGAACGGAATGCCACTCCGAGAAGCAAAAACTCAGAAAGATCTTGGAGTTTGGGCTGCAGACAGCCCAAAGCCTTTTACACATTTAAATGTAGCCTTCACAGATATATGCTGCAGCAACAAGCGGACTATGTGAATTTTAGCCATGTGACTAGTGACATATGTGAATCAATGTATGCATTCACTTAATGCTGTAATTTCTTCACATTTTTGCTTGTTTATCGATTTTTTATGTACAAATAGGGAGTTCAAAGGCGTAAGCCTATTTCCCTCAAATACACTGACTGACTGAGATCTGGGTGTATGGACGACCACAAACCAATCGCCATCAGAACACTGCAGAAAGATGGCCCAGAAGGCTACTAGTACTCTACACTGGATCAGACGTGCATTTAAAATATTTCCTCCCGAACTTTTCGATAGACTCTTTGGTGTCTTTGTAAGACCTCATCTAGAGTATGGAATGCCGGCAGCTTCACCATGGATGAGGAAGGATATCAACTTACTCGAACAGGTGCAACGCAGAGCGACAAAGATAGTCGACGGTCTAAAGCATTTGTCTTATCAGGAGAGGCTGAATTTGCTTGGCCTATTCCCTCTCTCTCTTATAGGCAAATAAACTGCAGTCTACTCTGGACGTTCCGGATTGTTCGCGGCCAGGGTTGCTCATTAAGAGCAGAGGACTTCTTTGAGTTCGCCCGTACAAACCAACTACGCGGCCATGCATTCAAAGTCGGGAATGAGCGCACACGTTTAGACCGACGAAAATTTTCATTCGGCCAGCGGGTTGTCAGGCCGTGGAACTCGCTTCCAAACGAGATGGTGACGGCTGACACAGTTTGTGTGTTTAAAAGAAAACTTGCTCGTCTAGTTTTCGACAGAAATCGGCTTGTACAGCATGAATATGCACAGCCAGTTTTGCAAAATCTGTCATATACAATCTTCCGCACTAATTTACAGTGACCCTATGCACTACCTTATGATTACGATTGAACTGTGACCCAATCACATTTTAAATGCCTGCAATTTTATTTTATTTTTGAGTATGAATCTGCGAAAGCACTGTACATAAATAGGGTCATCAAGGGCTCTGCCTGTAACCCTTCAATATACATATACATAAGAAAAAATATCAGGGCAACCGCTGCAGCGGATCCCCTGTTGCGCCAGACGAAGGAGTTTACTCGGAGCGTTTGACCCAGTGATGATAAAGTACATCCATTCATAAAGCACTTCAGGGACAGAAAGGAACAGTAGTATACCCCGGAAGACAGCGTAATGTATAATGGCAAAGTTGTGATCCCAGCCGGATATTGTCAACAAGTTGTACGGGAGCTCCATGCCGGTCATCAGAGTATGACCAGCATAAAACAACTGGTCTGGAAGTACGTATATTGGCCGGGAAGTGATAAGGACGTGGAATCCTCCGTTCGAAGCTGCTGCCCGTGTGGAGTTTAAGCTAAGAACCTGCAGCGGCCGCTCCAATCCCCCTCTCTCCTGCCCCGTTTTGTTGGTCGATGGCCGTGGCAACCGTTGACAGGCCGTTGGCACACGGCCACATCCTCCCGATAGAACTGGGGCGCCTCCTATCCAGCGGCAGTGACTTCCGGCTGCTCTCACAAACTTTCACCACCTCACGCGCGTCGGACGCTCTGGATTGATACCCGTGAGTCCTTGTGAGTATGCGCCCCCTACTCCTCCCCTAATCCGTCCAATCTCATGACCAACACTCAGACAGTCACTCCCTCCAACTGACACAGACATGCGCTCCCGCTTAAACAAAACACAGCGCGACTGACGCTCATCTGTAACGGGCGCTTAGCTCTGTCACAAGCAAACAGTCAACTCATGGCAACCTGTCCTGTGTACAGAATAAACCTGTTCTCATAGCTCCCTGATTTCTGACATAAGGTGGAACAAAATTATTGTGTGTGGTTTAAGTTGATCTCACATCCTTGACCGCCACAAACCCACCGAGAGTACCTCCCGTACCATGGCCGGAGGTGACGAGACCTTGGAGTAGAGTCCATATGGACATTGTAGGAGCGTTCTTCAGTCGAATACTTCTTATAGTTTTGATGCATGGTCAAAATGGCTAGACGTTTTCGAATACGCGACAACTACCGTTGATATCACGACAGGGAAGACAGAAGAACTCAAAGCAAGATAAAGAAGCCCCACAAACACTGTGACGGATAACGGTACCCAGTTCACTTCATTACTGTTCCAAAAACCGTGCCAGAAATGGGAATCCGGCATGTAACGTCACCACAATCAAATGACAGGGCAGAACGTTTCGTCGAAACTTTCGAGAAAGGAATGAAAAAGGTGTTGAACACTGGTGCTAAACCGGAGTACCTCCACACGTTTCTTTTTGCCTATAGAACAACTCCAGAAAATGCTCTTGAGAGCTAGACACCAGCTGAGGGGCTTTTGGAACGGCTGCCGAATATGCGTTACAGTACCTACAACCAGAAGTTCGAGTTCCCCAGACAACAAAACACCGTTTTCAGGAGGAAGAGGAGGTGTTTGCTCGCAACTGATAGAGATGGTGGAGCTGGTGGTGGTGGGTGCGCTCGGAGACGGAGTGTGGGCGTGGATGAGCATGATGGGTGGGCTGGATGTGTCGGGCGTGCGGCAAATTCTGCTCTCGTGGATATGCATGCGAGCGATTAGGCCACTGATGTGAATGAATGTGCGAGGGCAGTGTGCACACTGGAGGCGGATGCGGCGGGTGTACGTTGGTGTTACGGGCACTGGTTCGCCAGTCTCTGTGCTCTGTATTCGCAAAGCACCAATAAAGCTGGTGTGCAAGGTGAAAGTGCGACCGCAATGAGGACAGGTATAGACCGGGTCCTCATCAGCGGTGTTGGCGGTAGTGGTTTTCAAGTTTGTCGGGGTTTCAGGATTGTGTGTAGTGCCAATAGAAGAATCCGCATATGCTTTTGTCTCTGAGGATGATTTTCAACAGGACTCAGAAACGTCAGGCGAATAAAGCTTTTGTACCAGCGATCGTGTCTCCCTCTTCAGGATTGTGCGCAGTGTTGATGGGCATGACAGACGCCACGGCGGCAACTATCGAGGCGGCAGAGGAGGAAGAGGATGGTAGTGGTGGTTAGGGTGCGCGGTCAACTTTAATTGAGGCGTGGGGGGAGCCGTGGGAGACGTGAACGAAGATCAGGTCAGTATAGGTCAGTATATTTTAAGAGTAATAGGCAATGCCTTTGAAAACCCTATTGTAAACAGTACATTCAATATCTCACTATAAATAAACATGGTACTGAAATTTTGTCAGTAATATACATATTTAACAGAATATTTTCCGTGCAAATGTAGAACCAAAACTTGTGAACATTCAGTTGTAGATGATTTCAGTAAAATGTAATGACAGTCATCCGCATTAGCGTTATGAGTATGCAAGGCGTTGGTTT
>CACRXP010000156.1:284087-318759 GCA_902702965.1 Spirometra erinaceieuropaei
AAACAAGCAGACAATAACGAGCGAAAGCAAAAGCAGAGCAACGGTCGTGTACCTGGGGTTCACCTACCTTGCGGCCTCCTACGGTGTTCCAGATGGCGCCGCATCAAGGATATGCTAATGCCGGCTAGCGCAGCCGAGATTACATTGCGCGGGGATGCACACACGGATACTCTCACCTGGTTTTATTATTATTATTATTATTATTATGTCTCTGATGATGGATTCGAGTAGGAATCCGAAACGTCAGGCTAATAAAGCTCTTGTCCCGGCGATCGTGTCTCCTTCTTCAATAATTTTTATTCAAGATCCGTGGGGGTCCTATCATAGCAACTTTCCGGTCAAGGCGGTTACCGGGGTGTAGTCGCTAGGCAGAGCCTAGCTTCGGGAGCCAATAACTGGACGCTAGGCGTTTTCCACCTCTGCCAGCAAGCGAGCGACCTACCACGACCGTCACGTGGACTTCCGCCGGACACCACTACACCTCCCCTTTCGGGCCATTACACCACGTAAACTGTCCCAGGCGTTTACTGCTGTGGGGGCGTCTCTTCCGGCCTGATTACGTGGCGGAGGATGACTCGTGCAGTTTTTCGCTTATGGTAACAATTGTCAGCATTTGAGTCCGCTTCAGTTTGGTCCTGTCGCGTCTTTGTATGCATCGGCTGACAGATCTGCGCCGATGGTCACCTACCCTGCATTCCACTTAAAGGTATTGGAATTAATCAAACTCGTTTTGTGGCTCAACCTGCCGCTGAAGCCCATTTATGTAGCTGCATTTGTAGCCGATTTGCTAGTTGTTATGGAGGCTCTGTGCCTGTGTCGTATTTATGGCTTTTCTGAACAGTGGTTATGAAACCATTACAGTCCCTACGAAACGAGGACAATAAGGTCAGCTGTTCATGCCCCCCCTCCTCCTCCTCCTTCTCCTCTCTTTCCATCGTGAGTCATATCGCTGGAAAGACGACGCTTAGACTCTGTTCGATGATGAAGCCTGGAATTTCATTTCGTGGTTCCGGATGGCCTGTGACTCCAATTTAAATGGTCGTCCAGGTTGTAAGCCCGGAAATCGACGACTCACTGGCGGGCCTATCGCCCGTCCGTAGATTTTCCCGTCAAGCGTGAAGTGCCTACTGATACGGCCTCAGAAGCTAGAAGATTTAGACGCGTTCGGGATGTCCCCTCTCCCATCATCATAATCTCCCTCACTACTATCTTTTCCCAATGCAGGCCTTGCCGCCCTTTTCTCATATATTTGGCACTAATGCCTCCCACATAGACATTGTAGCCGTCCTGTCTCAAATGAATGCAGAAGGACTGGGGCTAGAACTTTTTTTTGCGATTTAGACACTGACTTCAACCAAGTAAACTTGACAGTCGTTTAGCCATTACTTCTCTGTCTAGCCGTTGGTTCTACGCAAGCTTTATTAGGCCCTCAGGTGGGGCTCAGAAACGCCGTCCTGCTTGGCGAACAAATAATCACTTTCGTACTATTATTGATTTCAGTAGGTGGTGAACATGCATCGATTTTGCACTATTATTGACTTCAGAAGGTGTAATACTGCTAACGAATGACGGTGCCGACGATCTCTTTGTTACAGTGTATTCCAGAAATCGCAGCCGTATATGTTAAACGATAACTTTGCGGACAGTCCCACGTTATGTATTCCCTCATTCTCCGTGGGAACTCGAGATAGGTCCTCAGAGTCCTCATTAGCGGCATCTCAATTCAATTCTTTTCTTAAATTGGGCGAAACCTCACCTCTTACTTCCGCACTTTTACCTGTCGGCATTTCTTTATTCCGGTGGGTTCATCCTTCGGTTTATTTCAGTGTTGAGGTTTCTAGGGAAGGTAGCACGATTGTAGCCACTCATCTCGCCCCTTGAGCCTTCTACTACTAAGTAGCTGATATAAGAGAAGGGCATAGCGTAGCGCAAACTTTGACGACTGATTCGCCTGTACCTTACTTCCTCTTTCTATTTATAGCGATTAGTCGATCCAGCTCCGAGCCAAAATGGTGTAGGATGGCTGGGAGGCTGGATAGTCACTTCTGACACCTTCGGTGTATGAGCCAGGAAAGAAGGAGGACCACCGGCTGTGATGTGGTTTTGACGTTTTTTTGCATCACGTCTGTTATGCATGCAAAACAGAAGGGTAATTGGAAATAAGACGTGTACTGAGTACGATAGACAGCGCAAGTCTGGACGCTTGGGGAAACGGCCGAGCATATGGCAAGGGGGACTGTCATAGGCTGATGAGCGGCCAATCAGCACAAAGAAGGTGTGAACAGGGGGCATGGCCTTGATCGTTCGCTTGTCACGCGTTTATGGCATGATGCCCTGACTGCCCGGACAGGATACGCTGCATCCCTCCATCCGAAAGTGGAGAGCATGAGGAGGAGGGAGAACAGTAAAGGTAATAGTGGATAGTTAGACAATGTTCTAATAAGATTCGTCCTGAAAGCGTTGGACAGGTTTGCAGATTCGGGTCGATCTTCTCAGAGCGGTATTTTCTACCTCTGCGCCGCTTTGTGCAGTCACTGGATCCTCTGCCCCTAAGCTAGTGCTGGCCGGGGCAGAAGGAGGAGGAGGAACATACGCCTCGATCGGTGGCGTAGTGCTCTGTGCAGGCAGTAGGTGTTTAGTCCGACTTTCTTGCAAAACTGGCGTACCGTCTTCTGGTGTCTACAGTCTGACCACCGGACATGATGCTGACCACAAAGGTAGCAGGATGGTAATTGTTTTGAGGGAGCTGAGGGTCGCTGTTTAGGTGAAGACAGCAGTATTGACTAGAGAGACAACCATTTCAGATTCCAAGGATGTTATCAATCCATCGTTTGACTGATTCAGCTGGTGAAGGTTTTGTTGCACGCGTTCCCGATGACTGGCGATATCGCAGGCTTTCTCCCATGACTAATCCTTCTTCTCTGATAAGAGATTTTCCCGAGCTTCTTCATCGCGCAGACCGACGATCAACTGCTGAACGAGCATTGTGTGCTCGAAGTTGTCTGCCTTGATCTCTTTATACCCACAGTCCTGGATGGCCAGGGTCAAATTAGTAATAAACTCACTGACACACTGACTGGATTCTTGACGCATTTGACAAAACCGATAGCGACTGAGAAAGACGTTATCTTTTCCTCCCCACGCTGACTCGAGTTTTGAGAAGGCTGTTTGGAGATCTATGGCCTTTTGTAGATTGAGGGCATCGAAATATCATTGTCGCAACTCTCTGAGATTCGTCCGGAGGAGTTTCAACTTAGATGGGACGTCTAGTGTAATTGTGGGTGACAAAATCGGGAGTAGTTCAATATAATCCTCAAATGTCTTCCTCCATTGCAACCACGAGTCATTTGTGGGCTTCTGGGTGTTCTTTGGCCAGAAAGGTAACGGTGTAGGCAGCAATGAAGACATGTTCGTTAGGCTGCGTCGCCTATGTTATGTACGCAAAACAGGAGGATAATTGAAAACAGGACGTGTACTGAGTACGATAGACGGTACAAGTCGGGAGGCTTGGGGAAACGGCCGGGCATATGACAAGGGGGCTGTCATAGGCTGATGGGTGGCCAATCAGCACAAAGAAGGTGTAAACAGGGGGCATGACCTTGATCGTTTGTAACGCCCCTTGGCACGAACAGAGTTGTTTGAATGTTGTGACACTTTTGGCGCGCGTACCTGGGATGGAGATGGCGTAACTGCGTGTTGGCGAAGACGGCCGGTGCCCCTTCCTCTCGCTACCGCCGACCCCCCTCCCGCAACTAACCGTCGCTCTCGATTCTCTCTCGCTCTCTCACTCAACGTCGGCTCCCCCGGCCCTTCCCTGCAGTTGCCGACAGCGCTGCATCCCCACTGACTGTTTAGCTAGTATCTCAGGGTCGTCTATCCATCCAGACAGGTCACCTATCCGCTGTTCCTCGTTGCTCGTGTACATTAACATTCGTTATATACATTCTTCATAATAGTTGTTCCATTACACAATATCCATACTCGACGTATTCTCTTCTTCTGCGTGTGAACGAGTTTCGAGAGATGTTAACAGTTCTGTTCAGGTCTACCTCTGTCAGTATCTCTTCTCGACGTTTCCTTACTCTGGTGTGTGCTACCCTTGACGTCCTCGGCCGCTACACGTTCGCTTGTCACGCGTCTGTGGCATGATGCCCTTGTAGCGGCCGAGGACGTCAAGGGTAACATACAACCACGTAACGGAATACCGGGGAAGAGATCCTGGCTTGTGTCGATCTGAATGCGATTGTTAGTAGTTCACGATACTCATCCATACATAAAGGAAGAAGAAACGATCAGTGGACGAGAACATATAATGAACAGAAAAGGAAATTGAAAAGGTGTATAATGACAGTTAGAAGTACAAACGGAACGAGTTACAACAGTCGAGTGACCTGTCTGGGTGAAGAGGCAAGACCAACATGCCTGCTGGAAAACCGGTGGGGAACGCAGCACTGTGGGAAACTGCAGGGAGGGGCCGAGGGGGTTGCTGATGTAGCGAGGGGGGCGATACGAGCGTTACGTCGCGGTACGGAGCGGGGGAAGGGGTCGGCCGAAGAGAGAGGAAGGGACACCGGCTATCTTCACCAACACGCGGCTACGCCATCTCTATCCTAGGTCCGCGCGCCAAAAAATTATCACAGCACTCAAACAACCCTGCTAAGATCAGGGGGCGTTACACCCTGACGGCCCGAACAGGATACGCTGCAACGTCCTCCGGAAACATTGTTCATTTTGTTTAAGCCGAAATAAGCATTCTTTATCGTAACTTCTGCAGCGGATTGGTGTTTGTATGTCTGGGAATCACGCATACGTGATAGCATTTAGTCGCCCAGGGCCAGATATTTGCTGGCCCGTTTGACTTGCGGGCTAGTGCACGGCTAGTAACCTGACTGGCTGACAGTGCTCGATCTCTGCGAGGAATGGGGCTTTTCTGCTACACCCCCTTCTCGATTCTCACCCGAGTGCATTTCGCACGTCACGCCTGGGGGGTCCATTTGCGTGTACGCACGTGAGCAGGGTGCATGCACACACTTTGTCCGGGCTTTAGGTCCATGTCTGGCGACTTAAATAGCTTCGGGCTACAACGCCTTCAACTCGCCCGAGAAGGCGCGTTAACTTACTGTCTCCGTGTGGACAGTGTCCGCTAGGATTGCTGGAAAAATCCTGTCAGTCGCAACACTAGCCCGCGACCGGGCGACCGGGTTAGTCATGGGCGACTAGAATGCCATCTCACCAGCTGCGGTCTGAAGTATGTTATAATATACTTCAGGCCACAGCTGGTGAGATAGTCCGATTTATTGCAGTTAATTGTTTTAAGAAACATGTTGTGCGTCTTGTCGGATAGCTCGGCAAATAACTAACTTGAATTCCTTTATCAAGACTCTGTTCTGCTTGTCTTCGTTTGCTTCAATATTCTGGTCTGTCTTGCAAGTCCGCTGGTTTTTGAGTGGGCGATAGCCAGCGCCAACATTTCGAAATAGTGTCCTGTCACGACCCACCCGCTTAATGGTACCCTTTTGTCATCCAATAGTTTTATTTCCTCTTTCAGGGTCAAGCCTGAAGCCCACGATCAACACTAACATGGCCCCGACAGCAATCCATTTGTCTAATTATCCATCTCGTTCCCGCAACCGACTGCGTCTCCCTTGTAATCTTATTGTTAGGACTTGTCTCTTTCTGTCCGTTCCCCCTCCGCTGCTGTACCTCTTTTGTTATCTCGGTCGTTATGGCATCAGTAATCTGAGTTGCACTGCATTCGTTCGTCTTTTTCAGGACCATTTTTTTCTAATCTTTGTCCGCAGAGGTACCTAGGCTTTCAGAACGACGGTTTGTCTTGTCTCCACAAAAACACACCTTTTTTAATTTGGTCTAGTTACCATAGCATCTTGAAAAAATTGGCTTCAGGTCTTTGTTGTTATAAAGGGCAACGCTCCCCCTTTGGTGTTAGCAGATTACTTCGTCAGCCTTTTGTACGAGAGTGGATGCCATATGCGGGGAACTGTCGCAGTCGTAACTGATTACTTTCGTCTTCTGACGCCTGGCGTTTGTAGTAACGGGTTCTGTGACATTTCTGGCATGTGATACGTTGAAAGTCGACCACGGTGGGCGTATTGGTGTTCGCCCTTGTCTCGAAGCTGTCATGGTAATTCTCAGTCGTTCGGGTTTCAAGCGCTCCTATATGTTGCTAGCTGTTTGCAGCTTTCTTTGTATTACGTTCCGGTTACTTGCTTTATCTCGAATTTATCGCCCCTTATACCGAAAAATAGTAACCAAACTAGCCTTATTTGATCTCAGAAATAGGATTTCTTGACATTAAAGCGTTACTGGCTGATGCCAGCTCATAAGTTATTCCGGTTCTCTTTCTTGTTCGCCTTCAAGATTAATTTTGGTTTGCTAGGGCTCTAGCTTAGTTTACCGGACAACGAGATTAATGTCCTGCGATCTTTAGGTTTGTGAGCGCCACTCCCACTCGAAGATTCATTGGTGCAGCCGACAGCACAACATCCGGCAAGTCCCCATTAGAACCGTACACCTCGGCCCCCGTCATGACTATTAATAGTAATTAAAATCACAGACCTTCGCACTTGTGATTTCTGTACAGCTAATTAACGAAGTCATCCAGAACTGGGCCAGCCACCCCAGTCTCTCAGTCATCGTTTGTAAACCTTGATTATCTGTCGCTGTTTTTTGCCTTACTATAGGACGTTCGTAGTTATATGAGTGCTTTCAGAAGTCCTTCAGCGTCAAAGCTGTTTTTCCACCTTATTTGTGGCCAAGTAGTGGTGAGTAGGGAATGTTTGTGTAGTTGGGCTTCCAAGCTTTGTTCCATGGAATATTTGTCTGTCATGGTAATTTAGTTCGTTGTACAATACTCCTGTTCCCCTCTATCATTCCAGCCCCTTCTATGTTCAAATGCAGACACAAGGTAGCATGTTTCTCGAGCCGTTGGTTAATTAGACCAACCGCATCTCTGTTGGAGTGCCGTGCCAATGGGTCTGTTTCTTGCCTGCAACCAAGTCCGACGACATCACTCACCCAACAGTTGCCACAGGCCGCATCCCCTCTCTCACTCGCCCTATTCAATAGCACCACCTACTTGCCTCCCCACCACTACCCAGCGACACTTATCCTCCCACCCCTTTTGCATCATCCTGTCCGATGGTACGCAACGTACGGCTCCTTGCCCCAGTATCGTTTCTCAGCATGACACATTGACGTATAGACGTAGTGATGATACCTCAGAAGCCGACGTTCACCTGAACAGACTTACTGTGAGCAACTCCACGTCGCAGAGGTTTCATAACGTGAAAGAGTAAGTGCCCATTTACATACTTGCACCGTCTAATACTCGAAGAACAGCAGACGCGTTGTTTGTTACAGCTGCTCTGGATTATTCCAGGTGTCGTGTTCGTTTGCGGTTCCTTTTATTTCTTCCACTTTGTAGGCCTGATAATCGTCATAACCCCCGTGACGACAATTTTCATTCAATTTTTCGATGCATCCGTACCGCCTGTTGTTATCCTCTTGCAAAACAGTGATATCGACCCCATGTAGATTTCAAAACACTTTGCACTCTAATTCGTTAAAATCCCCTTCTTCATTTCAGTAAATAATGAATCCGCTAACAAATACTAAAAACCAAAACTTGATAAATGAACGCGAACTGCGCCTTGGATACACGGGGAAAGTTAGCAGTTGGCATCGACAGTACAAGGACTCTGCCTGGATTTTCATCGGCGGCCTGAGCTACGAACTCACTGAGGGCGACGTCATTTGTGCCTTCTCTCAGTATGGTGAAGTAGCCAACATAAACCTCGTGCGAGATCGTGATACAGGCAAACCCAAGGGTTTCGCTTTCCTCTGTTACGAGAATCAAAAAAGCACAATTCTTGCTACAGATAATTTGAACGGCATCAAGCTTGGTGGCCGTACAATTCGAGTCGATCATGTTGAAAAGTACAAGGTACCACATATGGGACTTTTGAAGGTTGGCAGGGAGAATCCCGACCAAATACCACCTTCGAATTCTGTTTCTGACTTTGTTCGCCAGCACGGTTGCGGGCCCGAGGCAATGCAGCACATTTCCAGATTTCAGAGGGCCAAGAAGGCTGGACGCACCGAACAGGTATCATCGATGCAATCCCGTCAGAGCCGGTCACGTTCTCCCGGATTGGACCACGGTAGACGGCGCCAGTCGCGCTCGCCATCACCCCCTCGAGGAGCAAGCAAACATTTGCCTTCGATATCGCCTCCACGTGAAGCCTGTGGATGTTCACCCCCGTCTCCGTGTTCACCATCCCGACAGAGTGGCCACTCATTCTCTCGAATTTACCATCTACCCCCACGAATGAAGGATTCGCCTCAGCTGCCACAGCGATGTGCCGTTTTCTCTGCTCGAGGGAACTATCGGCCATTCCCCGTCTCCGCTTCTGTAAGGCGACTCCAGCCGTCCACATCTGTGTCCCGAGAGCTGGAAGAAAGTCGACTTCCCTCACCTCCTCGTCAACGACCCCGACCTACTTCTCCATTGTCTGCCAGGAGAGAATTTGACCATTTCGCGTCTTCCCCTTCCCCTTCTCGTGGAAGTCGACCTTCACCTGTCTCTCCACTCGCCCGCAAAGGACGCCTACCCTCCGTCTCCCCTTCGCGAAAATCAGGTTTACCATCAGTCTCCTTTTCATTGAAGGAAAATCAAGCTTCAGTGTCTCATCCTCATCGTAGGGAACGCACTCCCTCGGTGTCTCCGCCCCCCAAGACACAGCAGTCTTCTATATCCCCTCCACGGCGACGGCGCCGATAGTTGTTTACTATCTGAGACATTTCAGTAAATTGTCCATTTTACCTTACTTTTCGTGTATGCGTTCTGAGCAAATGGGGCCATCCCGCTGTAAATTGCGAGTAACTCAGTTTGCTGGGTGCCTATGCGAACGTTCAGTGTAATCGTTTTCGTGTCCGGCCCCTGTACCGCATCGCGTCACGCCGCAGACCAGCGGAAGCTTCGCGTTACCAAAGGACATGATTCTCGAAGTGGAATGATGGGGTCGTCGTTTGGGATAAATGGCTCTAAATACTGTTGATTTTTAGTTCCGTCGTTTCATGGGACTTTCACCAAATGCTTTGGCCTAAGTGAGGTTGATTCGCATTAGTAACGATCAGCTGCCATCGTTTTGGTCATGACCGGTTTAGAGCAGGCGATTGGCCATGTTTCGAAGCCCCATGTTCCGCTGCAGTGGTGTCGAGGGCTGTTTTACCATTATGGTCTAAATCACAGTCCACACGGAATGACTTATGATGATACTTGTACTTTGTACGGTTGTGACCATGTCTGACCCGGCTGGCCTCGAGGATGTCACTTATTACCTTTCCACGTGTGCGGCAGCGGATCTGGGCAGATCGACCCACTCTTTACTCCAGCGACGCAGACCGAATAATGAGGGTCCAGAAACCACTTTCATGTCTTAACGAACTGTGTCGACTCCAGATGGGCAACGGCGCCGGATCGAGGCCATGGGCTCGCGAGGCAGACGACTTAAAACAAGTTCGAACCACATCAGTTGTCTTTCTTGGATGATCTCAGATATGGCGATGTAAGCATGCTAAGCAGTCCCTGTTTGCGGGATCGATGACTTTGAAAGTAGTTGTTTTTACACCAGGAAGGGCTTGTTTTCGACCCACTGGCCGTTTGCTGATTATTTTTCACATAATTGCTCTCCAAAGTAAAGGCGTTTTAATTATTTTGACTCGAGTAACTGGAGTCCGGATCCCCGGGGAAAGATATGGTAGTCAGAATGGTGTACTGTTGTGTTATTAACCGACTCAGTGCCTGTGGTCAGGTGTCACTGGAAGTTAAACAACGATTATCAGAAGCAGTAATCCTAGGTGGTTGGAAATATTCCTATTTTTTGTACGTGCTAGAACGGTTGAACGGATCTTGGGAGGAAAACTGAGTAAGTTGAAGTCTTATGACCTCCCGGCCCTTCGATGGGCACTCGGACGCTTAGCTGCATGTCACTCCTCTATTAGTTGGTGAAGTTATTCGTTCATCATTAACATGTAGCTGAAAGCACATCTAAAACGTTGGGGGACTTGCCCGGGTGAGCCAGTCCTTCATATTTTCGTCACACAACAGTTGGGACGTTAGCAAAACATCAGTCTGAGCTCTTAGCTACGGCGTACTTATTTTAGCTTGGTGCAGCGTGACACGAATAACCAGGTGCGTTGCAAATTTGATAGGCTATAGCGGAAAACAAACTGGCTCTTGACACGCGTTCATCGGACAGCGCAGTACTCAATTGAGCCCATAAATGTTGCACCACGTGCATGTGTGTCGCCCTAGACGTGGGTTGCCACGTCACTCAATCCACGGGCCCAGTCATGGCACCTGTTAATTTAGAGGCCCGTACAAGCAACTGGTGCGTAGAGGAAGAGGGGGGTGGGGTGCGACCGACATTGAGGAACCATCCCAGTGACAAATCGGCGCATTTCTCAATTTACTAAATCTGACGCGCTTGAGCCCGTGGCGACGCGCAAAGAGTTGTGGCATCGAAGGATGCGAGGGGACCATCTGCTCAGGGATGCAACTCAAAAACACTGGTCTTCTCGGTGTCCATTGATGGCCTGAATTGGCGACTTCATGAACCAGTGAGGCCTTAGACTCTAGATCACCGAAACGGGCAATGCGATATCGTCAGCGTGGTTAAGATCAGTTAGCCGGCGTCCGGGTGCAAACTCAACGCGGTCAACTCCGGCCAGCGGTGTAGTTGAACTGAGTTGACGGCAGAATGCGAAGGCCGTACCGAGTGTCGAACGGTTAGGACAGTTTGTCATGGACCAGAATGCGCGCGGTGGTGGAGCGATAATAGAGTTTGGTCATAAGGATTTTTGTCGGCATACTATCTGACCACATTGGCCCCTACGCGGACTCACGATTGACGGAATCAAATGCGACAATAAAGTCGACAAAGCAGACGACGGTCGGTTGTTGGTAGCCATGGCGGAAGTTAGGAATACAGCGCAGTGTAGATATTTGGTTTGCGCATTCACGCCCAGCTAAGAACCCTGCTTTGTTGGGTCTTGTCCTAGAATCATGCACACTATGAAATCACCTAAGAAAGGCGACAGCGAAGACCTTCGCAACGACGTCGACGAGACTTATGCCACTGTAGATTTCGCACCTTGTTTCCCTTCTTGAAGACAGACTCAACTATGCCCGAAACCAGTCATCAAGAAAGACCCCATCTTCCTACTATCGCTTAACCACATGGAGCCAGGGTGCCGGTCTGAACACAAGACTTGTTCGTTTCAGCGGGAATATCGACCTCTCCGAGAGCATTGTTGTGCGGTTTCTGTATTGCATCGGCGTCTTCTTCCTCAGAGACGGGGTAAAATGACACTACATGAGCTGGAAATGCATAAAACTCTGCTGCAGGGGAGAGCCAGGATGTGGTGGACTGATCAGCGAGTTATCAGTAATAAAGCCTTCATTCTTATCTCGAACAGAGTCATTTTGGAGGACTCATCACTACCTTGACGCGTGGTTGGGTAGTCTCCGAGTTTTAACAACGTTTGAGGCCTTCCCCATAGAGGTTGTTATTTCAACCCACCCCTAGTTGACTTTATTGTCATTTTTCGGAGTTGTCGGAAGGAATGATCGCCGTAGGATCCGGCTCGAGCCGTCTGAGCAGACAACTACAAGGTTCTTTTCTGGTCCAGCCATTGCGACCGCCCTGTGTGGGTTGACGGATTTTCTCATCTTCATGGTGGACTGACGACTTCAGTGATGACCATTTGCTATTGCCTTCGTCGGTCCGGATCGTTAAGCAAGACTGGATTTCTATGCATAGGGCTCCAACTGTGCTGCTTTGTCGGAGTTTTGTAACATTTGTGGTCTTGCACACGACAACTTGGGGGAAGATGTGAAGTGGTCTATCAGGCGTGTGCCATCGGGGACATGGTATGACACATGGTGATGCCAGTTTCGTCATCATACATCGATTCGCTGTTGTGAATTCAGTTGTAGAACCTTGAGCCGCCTGATTGTTATCGGTAAGGATGGACACATGGCCGTCATCTAAATAGCAGGTCAGAATATGTTTTTGGTGATGTTGCAAGAACTTGCGGATGAAAAAAATCGGTTCTGGTCAGCAAATTCTAGCATTTGTTCTTCCTGTTACAATGCGTCGACAACGTGAGGGTCTCCGAATCCAAAAGTCCGGGCAGGAGGAATAAGTTGGATGACATTTACTGCGGCGAGTGAGCGTACAAGGCTCCACAAGCAGTAACACCGAGGCTTCTCTCCAATCATACGTAAAACGTCGGGATTGTTAGTCCCGGCGCGAGACGCACGCGTTCACATGGACTTCGCCCGCCTACGACCAACTTGCAAACGGTTGATGGTCGATTTGCGCTACCCGGTAGCCAAGTCAGTCGGCGCCCACACCCGATTGACTGGGACTGTTAGGGGCACCGAGGGGACCATGGGCGAGCGCCCGCTCTGACGACCGCCAGCGTTAATAGCATTGCCGACAGAGACAAGGGAGACTGGGATGGCCATTTCCGGTTTATTAGCCGTCGTCAGCCACACCCAACTCCGAATTATGGAAGACCTGGGGCTCGATCTCGCGACCTGTTGGTTAGAAGCCTAACGCCCCTGACCACAGTCACTTCCACGTTGCCTCCCAGTCAGAGCAACTCCGAAGTGAAGTGATGTTGAAGCAACTGTCCTTGTCTAAAGAAAATCGGTTACGAGACGATCAGGAAAGTGGGCATAACGCCCACTGCGCATGACAGTCAGAAGGGACAGCAGTAGAGCCTGGAGTATGTGCTGCCGTGGGAGAATTCGAAGAGGACGAGGCTGCAGTTTTGAACTGCAGACTAGGAGTGATGGTGGTCTGGAGTGGTTGAGGAGCATAGGGTAAATGGGGTGAATAAGCAGTTGTTTGGGGACCATACAGCTGGTCCGGAGGAGTGTTCGGGACAACAGCTTTATTCCGTCCAACCGCACGACCTCCCCGCAAGTTCCGCGTTGGATGCAGTACATGTTTGTCCCTGGAGAGACAGCCCCAAAGGGGGTTTCATATATTGGTTCCAGCCGCCGACGAACTTGATCACATCGGAGGAAAACGTGAGAGTACGTGCCTAGGTCTTTCTCAAGACAAGACTCGGTGCACGTTGGCCTGGGCGGAGCCGAAGATTGTCTACATGAAGTGGCGGAGACGGTGCTGAAGGTAGGTCGGATCCGCACCATCACTGCGGGGGGTTCGTAGATCCTCTTAGCAGAAAGTCGGACAGCGGTACCGAATACCAGCTCAGCGGCGGAGCATTCGAGGTCTGACTTGAGAGCCAATCGCCTACCTTACAGTACCGAGGCAAGATGATCCGTACAGTTCTCCAGATTGTCTGCGACACGTAGGGTGGTCTTCAGTTGGCGATGAGGCCCCTCTACCATTGCGTTGGTAAGTGGGTGGAAGGCTGCCGTCCAGATGCGCGTACAGTTTAATTAAGAGAGAATAGGGCGAAAGGAGTGACATCCGGTCTGTGCGCTCTGGCCAGTCATGATGACAAATGGGACGCCAAGTATGGCAACATATTGACTTAGGATAGCCTTGATCCTCTTCGAAGCCCAGGCATCGGGCGGAGGGATAACATCCGACCACTGTGTGAATCTATTCCCTCGGGTGAGAATGTAGTAACAACTTGGAAAGAGGTAGAGGGCCTACAATTTTCAGGTGAATGCAGCAGCACCTCGCATTGGGGCCGGGGAAGGTGTTGATGGAAGCCTTGTGTTTCTGGACCTTTCCTCGTTGATAGCTGAGACACCCGCGCTCGAGCTTTTAGGATTTTTACATCCGAAGACAGTCGAAACGGTCGGAAACCACCTTTCTGGCGGCTTGACTTCCAGAGTAAAATAGGCTTAGGGACAAGAAAATCCTCCGGTGGAGGAATAGCGACATAAAGGGACGGTTAAAGAATGGTGCCGTCACCAGTAGTCATTGAGAGGGCCTGGAGTTGGAGTCCGGAAATATGCACGTTGTGCGGAGATCCATCACAGAATTGTTGGCAACCAATTCGGTAAAGTCGATCCCGGGAGGAATTCGGAGATGAACGACAGGGCATTTGCATACTATTTCAGCCGTCTCATCCATCGATAATGCGGGTGCTTGAGGTGACTTGGGAGATAAAGTCCACATGACCAGTCTCCTGGATGTCGGGCTTTCCAGAGATCGACTGGAGAGCGAAGGACAATACCAAACTGTTGAAGGCGGTCAAACAAGGTTGCTAGATTCACCATGTGTTTTTCGGCCGTGATGCTTGTCACCAGAATATCCTTTATATAGATGTAGACAAAGGTTAGGAGATGATGTACTGTAGCTGCGAACGTCTCGATTGCTTGGGATCCACTGCGGAGTTCAAATGGCATGCATAGGAACTCCAAGAGACCAAAAGAAGTGGTGAAGGCTGTCTTCGAATCCTCCTTCGGAGCGGCAGGATCCGATAGAATGCCCCGACAAGGTCGATATTGGAGAAGTCAGGCTTACCAAATGATAGTTTGACCGTCGCATCCGACGATGTCCACCGTATGCTCCACAGCAATGTGGAGCGGGGACGGTGACGTGCGCGGGATTTATAGTACCAGCAGACTTGCGTTGCATCTATCACACACTCTTCCTCTCCCATCTCATTCCGGTGCAAAGACAGGGTCAAGAAGACAGGAGACAGGGGAGAGCGCAGGTGGATGGCACGGCCTACCCCGAACCTTGGCGTTCTATTCCACACTCCATTGCTCTAAACAACAAATAACGAGGTATTTGACCAAATACAACAAAGATAATGGAGGCTGGCACGATCGAAACCGCACTTAGGCGTGATGCCCACACGCGGCAGGGATCCCAAACAGTGGGAGTGCCACAATGGTCACATTAGGAAGCAGCCATTGAAGCCTGACTCTTGACAGTTCGACCATCGGTTTCGATCATGTCCACCGTATGCCCCACAGTTGCAGCAGCGGTGGGAGCAGGGACGGTGACTTACGCAGGGGCTTATAGAGCCCGCAGACTTGCGTGGCATCTACCTACACTCTCTCGTCCTCCCTCGCCCGAGCCCGGTGTCAAGACAGAGTCCAGAAGCCCGGGGACGAGGGAGGCCGCAGGTGGATGGCTCGGACGGATCCTCACCTTGGCGTTCCACCACACCCCCTGGTTCACACAACAATTAACCAGGATTTCAACCAACACAACAGGGATTTGGAGGCTGGCACGACCGAAGCCGCACCTAGGCGTACCGCCAACGCCTGGCTCGGATCCCACACAGTGGTGAGAGTGCCATAAAGGTCGCATTAAAAAGGAGCCATTGCAGCCTGACTCTCAGACCGCCTCCAGTGAAAGAGGACGTCCAAGTTACCCCGTCAGTTGACAACCATCCAAGCCACGGCTTTTAGCGCACCGTACTGGCTTCAATCGCGTCAGACTGATTATAGTGAGGAGAAAGTGCGCTGAGTCGTCGACCTCACTCTCCCTTCCCACTCCCACACCACAATCGCTGTCCGAGCCGGTCAGCCGACTGGAGGGGGAGTGGGCGCGGTGGCTGACATGGTCGACTGACCATGCCTGCGCGCGCCACAGCACGACCTGGCCCCCCATACACACAAACACCAGGATTTCACACAACGGGGGTTGAACGGCGTGTCTCCCACTTGCGTGAGAGGGCCGTGGAAGGTGCTGCTTCAGCCCGTCCCCAGCCCACCAGTCCGCCACTGCACACAACACACACACACAACGTGACGAACTGCGTGAACCGAGAGCAGGCCTCAATCAGCAACCTTCCTATCCACGACGCTTGACGTGTCGGGATAGTCTCGGACACAAGTCACCCGTGCAGCCGAAGCCGCATGGGGACCGAGTCGAGATGCACACTTCCCACTTGCGTGGGAGGCGGCAGTTGAGTGAATGAGGTGTGTGGGGGTTGATGTCTGGTGGGGTGATGTTGTTAGGAGGTAGGGAGTGAGGGAATGTGTGGTGTGACCAGCGGTTGTCTACCGCAGGTCGTCGTGGATGCGCATGTGGCCGAATAGACCCATGCGATGCGTGAAGGTGCGAGGGCAGTGTGAGCAGCGGAGGCGAGTGCGGTGGGTGTAGGTTGGTACGCCAGGCACTGGTTCGCCAGTCTCTGTGCGATGGATTCGCAAGTGACCGACCAGGCCGATGCGTGAGGTGAAGGTGCGATCGCAGTGAGGGCAGATGTAGTCCTGGCCCTCACGTCTGATGATGGAGGTTGCAGGGGTTGTGCCTGTTGTTGTGTCAGGTACGGCTGTGGTGAAGTCATGCGCTACAGACGCCGAAGTGGCCGTCGTTGTGGCAGTGAAGGAGGAAGAGGAGGATGAAGGGGAGGAGTGAGGGGTGGTAAGGTCGGTGGCGTCGATGTCGGCTGGGGAGTGGTTAGTGGGTGCACAAGGTGTTGGATTGGGAGTGGGGCTCGGCGGGGTGGGTGTCTCAAGGCTGCGGTCAATTTCGGTCTCGTGGATGCGCATGTGGCCGAATAGACCCATGCGATGCGTGAAGGTGCGAGGGCAGTGTGGGCAGTGAGTGTAGGTTGGTGCTCCAGGCACTGGTTCGCCAGTCTCTGTGCGATGGATTCGCAAGTGACCGACCAGGCCGATGCGAGAGGTGAAGGTGCGGTCGCAGTGAGGGCAGGTGTAGTCCTGATCCTCGTCACTGGAATCGGGAGAGGTGTGGGTGGTGATGTCGGTTGTTGTGTTTGGGTTGGTGATGTGTGAGACGGCAGTTTGAACGGCCGCCGCTGGGGCAGTGGAGGAGGATGGAAGTGGTGGTGCAGAAGGAGTGTCAGAGTTAGTTGGCGGCAGAGAGGGCGAGGAAGAGGCGGGCGGGGGGACAATGGCTGGAGCAGTTCGAGAGGTGCAGTTGATTCGAAGATCTCCAACAAGTCCGATTCGTGCCCGGAATGTCCGTTGACATCGGGGACACGTTGGAAACGGTTGTGCGGCGGCGTTGCGGACTGGGCGAAGTTGTGAGTTGCGGGCTTCGCGTTTCGCTTTGGCGACGGCGATTCGGTTGGCTTCATATATAGCAGCGCCCGTCTTCACTGTTCTCCTCCATGTCGGACGATCGCGAGCGAGCTCTTCCCAGTTGGTCGGGTTGATTTGCAGGCGCTTCATGGAGGACTTCAGAGTATCCTTGTAACGGCGAATTTGGCCTCCTTGACGGCGAGAACCCGTCGCGACGTCTCCGTAGAAGAGTCGTTTGGGTAGTCGCTCGTCGTCCATGCGCACCAGGTGGCCGCTCCTGCCAGTTCAGCCTCAGGATGCGGCGGAGACAACTGAGGTGGAAGTGGTTCAGTCGGCGTGCCTGTCTCGTGTACACCGTCCATGTCTCTGCTCCGTACAGTAACGCCGGCAGGATGACGGCCTTGTACATCTTCAGCTTCGTGCTCATTTGGAGACCATGACGATTCCAAACTGTGCTTTGGAGGCGTCTGAAGGCTTGACTGGCTTTCAAGATCCTGTTGGCGACTTCGTCGTCGATCTTGGTGTTGCGGGAGAGCGTGCTGCCCAGGTACGGGAAGTTCTCTACCACTTGCATTTGAGTCCCATTCACGTTGATATGCGGCGGAGCGTTGGGGGCTGTGACTGAGTGGGGTGGTGGTTGGTGCATCACCACCGTCTTCTGCGTATTAATGACCAGCCCAAAGTTCTCGCAGGCGGCGGAGAATAGGTCCATGTTCCGTTGCATCTCCTCTTCCGAGGTGGTGTTCAGAGCGCAGTCGTCGGCGAAGAGAAGTTCGTGCACGGTGGCTGTGGATACACGCGATTGGAAGTTCATGCGCCGGTGATTCAGGAGATGACCGTCCGTTCTCTAGGCGATGCGGATTCCAGGGCGTTCGTCGCGGTAGGCGTCCATAAGCATGGCAGAGAACATGAGACTGAAGAGGGTAGGCGCCAGCACACAGCCCTGCTTCACTCCGTTGGTCACTGCGAATGTCTCTGAGACAGCTCCGTTGTCCGTGACTCGCGCCATCATACCGTTGTGCAGCTGACGAACCATCTGGATAAATTGCTCTGGACAGCCAAATTTCTGCATGATCTTCCACAGTCCTTCACGATTCACCGTGTCGAAGGCTTTCGTCAGGTCCACGAAGGTAGAGTACAGGTGGGTCCGCATCTCCTGGCACTTCTCCTGAAGTTGGCGGGCTGCGAAGATCATATCCGTGGTCCCACGATGACGACGGAAGCCGCATTGGCTTTCCGGCAGAAGGCCCTGTTCCAGATGGTTGGTGAGGCGGTTGAGCAGGATGCGAGCGAAGATCTTCCCGGCGATGTTCAGTAGGGAGATGCCGCGGTGGTTGTCGCAGACTTGGCGATTCCCTTTGCGCTTGTAGAGATGCACGATAGTTGCGTCCTTGAAATCTTGCGGGACTTCACCTTGACGTCACATCTCCTGGAAGAGCGCAGTCAGGTGATCCATCAGTTGGAGACCTCCATGCTTGTAGACCTCAGCAGGGATTGCGTCCGATCCGGGTGCTTTCCCGCTGGAGAGTTGCTGCACGGCCCTGATGGTCTCCTGGAGAGATGGCGGGAGGTCGAGGTCCACGTTGGTCTCCACTTGCGGCAAGCGGGCGATGGCGGCGTCGGAGATGACGGAAGAGCGGTTGAGGACGCCTCGGAAATGTTCGGCCCATCGCTGTAGGATTTGCGTCTTCTCAGTCAGGAGAGTGCTGCCGTCGGCTCTGAGGAGAGGAGCAGTGCCCTTCGTCGGCGGACCGTAGACAGCTTTGATCGCGGAGAAGAAGTTCTTCCATTCGTTGCGGTCCGCGTAGCCTTGGATCTCCTCAGCTTTGCGAGCAGTCCAGGCGTCCTGCATCTCGCGCAGTCGTTGCTGAAGCTGTCGGCGACTGCGGTAGAAGGCAGCTTTGTTGTCCTCAGTGGGGTGATCTACGTAGGCTTTCTGGAGGCGGTTCTTCTCAGCAAGCAGATTTGTGATGGCGGCGTCGTTGTCGTCGAACCAGTCCTGATGTTGGCGGGGAGCGCGACCGAGGACGGCGAGCGCCGTCGACTGGACCGTGTCTCGCAGTTGACACCAGCGGTTCTCCACGGAGGCGTTCTCGGCAGCGGCGACAGCGATAGGAAGGTTGTCTAGCCGTTGAGCTAGCTCATTGCTGAAATGGAGACGGTGAGCAGGCAAAGACAACAAAGCAACATTCAGCTTACCTGGGGGTCGCTTACCTTGTGGCCTCCTGCGAGGCTGTAGGCGAATACGCATCTTCGAGATGACGAGGCGATGGTCGGTCCACCCGTCAGCACCCGCGATCGCCTTCGTCACCAGCACGTCCCGCTGATCTCGCCTCCGGACGAGGACATAGTCCAGCAGGTGCCACTGACGCGACCGAGGATGCCTCCAGGTGGCCTTCTCTCGCTCCGGCCTTATTCAATCAGATTTCCTCTGATCTCTCACTGGATTCCGGACACAAATTCCGTTGCATTTGTGTGCGTAAGGCCATTAAACTGGCCTGCTGCTCTTCGCGTATGTGCTTCATCTGTTTGTCCGATAACATGTTGCTGCACTGGTTGCCGGTTGGAATGACCCGGATGGTAGGTTGGATAGATGAGCCGGGATAGCAAACGGGCACTATATTAACAGCGTGTGAACATGGCGATTTGGCCACAATGAAACTCGAGTATCTTATGGGGCACCCGAGCGTTTTGCAATACTCCGATCAAAATATACCTCAAAAATGTGACGAAGGAATGACCGCAATGAAGATTTATTAGCCAGGACATCAGGACCAACGACGCACTCTAAACAAGCAAATGTGAAATTGCCCTGAGCTATCAGTTGTGCATGATAACAACATAGGGCAGAACGACAGACGATAAACATGCTATAAAAACAGATGCGAAAACGCACACGATGGGCATTGCCGAAAAAATGCTGAAAAAGAGCGCATATTACATCAAAATGACTAAGGCACTTTCCTGCTAGCACCAGCGCCAGGGGCCAGAAGGGCTGAGCCCCGTGTGGGCGGGGCTATGACGGGGCTCTGGACGCGATAGCCCCTTCCTCGAAAAAAATAACGCGCAGGGGGACGCCATCCTCTCCGTGATATTAACCCCACTTTTACGTGACCGGTATTTTCCCTTACCTAATTATCCGTACAGTAGGTTATACTATTCTGAATTGGAATTCAGACTTCTGACGAGAAACACAAGCAGCACGTAAAACGCAATACTGTTGTAAGTTTTGTTCTTTCAGTTTAGTCAAGCCCTCGAATATTATCGCGGGAAAGATTAAACTCTACATTACCCCAAGTGCTTGACGCATCACGCATTCAGCTCGGCTTAGGGCCAGATTATAGTGCTTGTTAAAAAGTGGATTGACGATAACCACGTGAAGAGCATCCCCACTAACAACAACAAGTCGGGCGTCAGGAGTAGTACTGATGGATAGGACGGATTATGTGGCGAAACTACAGGAAATACTGTCGGATCGTTCCAAGTTCTCAAAATCTGTGAAAGATAAGGATCGCACGGAGGCTGTCGAGGGTCAGCTGACGACTATTCTCAAAGATCTCTGCAAAGAAGGCCATTTGTCTAGCAAAGAGTATGAACGACTGAGACCGGTGGGCTCGACAATACCAAGAATGTACGGCCTTCCTAAAATTCACATACAAGGGCTGCCTCTACGTCCAATCTTGGATATGAGGAATTCGCCCTATCATACCGTTGCAAAATGGCTAGTGGAAAGACTAAAGTCATTGCAAAGTTACCTATACCCTCGAAGTTTAAAAGACTCCTTTGAGTTCGTCGAAGCTATCAAAAATATGAACGTTAGCGGACGGAGGATGTTATCACTGGATGTATCATCGCTGTTTACCAACGTACCCGTGGCAGAAACAATAAACTATCTTTGCGATGTTATTCGTGATACGAACTACCCCATAGACATGCCTATGAAAACGCTAAAAGAACTACTGACGCTTTGCACACAAAATGTCCAATTTTTGTGCAATGGTCAATTATACAGGCAGGTAGATGGTGTGGCAATGGGATCACCGCTTGGACCGTTCCTTGCAAATGTTTTTATGGGCAAAGTTGAAAAAAACAAGCTTGCAAGAGACCATTAATGGTCTCGTCTTCTACGGTCGGTACGTGGACCATATCTTCTGCCTGGCGGATTGTACCACCGATACCGAGGAGCTTGTCCAAAAGTTCAACAGTGCGCACCCCTCGCTAAAGTTCACTGCAGAGACCGAGGCAGATAACGAACTTGCCTTTCTCGATGTCCTTCTGCACAGGCAAGAGGATGAGTCTATCCAGCGCAGGGTGTTCCGAAAGAAAACCTGGACGGGACAATACGTTAATTTCCACAGTTTTGTTCCCTTAAACATCAAACGGAATTTAGTCCAGGGATTGGCGGCCAGAGTGAGGCGCATCTGCTCACCAGAAGCTATTGTAGAAGAACTTCAACAGCTGTGGAACACACTTCGGGAGAACGGATACCCAGATAGATTTATCCTCCGAAATATTGGGGAACGCGCGCAAAAGCCCTCTGTTGCGACTGCGAAAAAGAAAGATGTATTCATAAGATTGCCTTTTGCAGGAGACGCAGAGAGCGAACTAGTCCGACGGCGCTTAACTACAGCTCTCACGAAGGCATTCCCTGCGGCGAATTTACGCGTATGCTTCACAAACTCTCCCCTCCTACGTTTGGGAGGTAAAGACAGACAACCGTTGGAGGCCACATCAATGTGCATTTATTCATTCACTTGCTCCTGTGGAGCAGGCTACATCGGCCGCACAACGAGACGCCTGGTAAAGAGGGTGCGTGAACATATGCCCGCCTGGTTAGACAGGGGTGAGACCCGGTCGATTTCGAGTTCTATTCTCGCGCATTTAATCGATACGAACCACCGAGTCGATGCCAAGAAAGCATTTCAGGTTGTCTACCGGACACCAACATGCTTCTCTAAAGGCCTACGCCAACGGATACTAGCAACGGCCGAGGCAGTGGTTATACGGTTAGCGAATCCGGTGTTATGCTGTCAGAAAACTCTGACACAAGCGCTTTCGCTGCCGTGGCCAACGCCAACCCCAAGTGATGAAGCCATGCCGCCTCAGATCCCTAATCACGATGATGGGTACTCCGTGTACTCAACCCAAGAACATCACTCAAAGACTCTCTTACTCCCCTCTCCTAGCTCTGACGACTAACACCCGCCGACCTTCTCATGCGGGCGGCGTGGGGATGATGAGTGTTAGTGACTTAATAGCCCTTGAGGCATCTATAAAGACTGTTGATTTTGTAAATTTTCATTCCTTCATGTAATTGTATTGGCCTGAGGAAGAATTACCGAAAAAGCGTGTTCGCCAACTTGACTTTTCAATTGTGTGTTAATCAGGGATGAACTTCGCTTCTCAAAATCGTCGGAAATATCTTCGCACGCTTCATCCTCAATCGTCTCAAAGGCCTTCTGGAGGAGGGATTTTTCGAAAGCCACTGCGGTACCACCATATGATCCTCGCCGCTCGCCGGCTGCAGGGCGAATGCCAAGAAACGCGAATTCACCCGTACACTACCTTTGCCGCCCTGACAGAAGCCTTCGACACGGTTAAGCGCAATGAACTGTGGAAAGTCATGGATGAATTCAGCTGTCCTGGGCGACTCACACATATGGTCCGTCAACTTCAGGACGGGATGATGACGCACGTAACGGTAAGTGGGCCAGTCTGAGTAACATTTGCGGTGGCCAATGGTGTGAGTCAGGGCTACCAAATCACTCCTACCATCTTCAGTCTCATGTTCTCTGCCATGCCGCTGGACGCTTACTGCGACGAGCGATCAGCATTGCCTCAACACTCGAGAAATGCATGTGTCCGAGAAATTTCCGTAGAAAATTGCGCGCTCAGTGATGCAACGGAAGCAGACATATGACGGAGCATAAACTTCTTCGTCTCCGGTTTTGCGAAATCCAGGCCGATCATTAACACGGATAAAACGGTGGTAAGGCACCATTATTCATCCAGTACTGAATGACAGTTCGACCATCGATTTCGATGATGTCCACCGTGTGCACCACAGCTGCAGCAGCGGTGGGAGCAGGGACGGTGACTTGCGCAGGGGTTTATAGTGCCGGTAGACTTGCGCGGCATCTACCTACACTCTCTCCTCCTCCCCCGCCCGGGCCCGGTGTCAAGACAGAGTCAAGAAGACCGGAGACGAGGGAGGCCGCAGGTGGATGGCTCGGACGGATCCTCACCTTGGCGTTCCACCACACCCCCCTGGTCCACACAACAATAACCAGGATTTCAACCAACACAACAGGGATTTGGAGGCTGGCACGGCCGAAGCCACACCTGGGCGTGCCGCCAACGCCTGGCTCGGATCCCACGCCGCGGTGGGAATGCCATAAAGGCCGCATTAAAAAGGAGCCATTGCAGCCTGACTCTCAGACCGCCTCCAGTGAAGGAAGAGGTCCAAGGTACCCCGTCAGTTAGCAATCTTCCAAGCCACGGCTTTTAGCGCACCGTGATAGTTTCAAACGCGTCAGATTGATTATAGTGAGGAAAGTGCGCTGAGTCGTCGACCTCACTCTCCCTTCCCATTCCCACACTCCAGCCGCCGTCCGAGCCGGTCGGCAAACTGGAGTGGGGAATGGGCGCGGTGGCTGACATGGTCGACTGACCATGCCTGCGCGGCCACAGCACGACCTGGCCCCCCATTCACACACAAACACCAGGATTTCACACAACGGGGGTTGAGCGGCTTGTCTCTCACTTGCGTGAGAGGGCCGTGGAAGGTACTGCTTCAGCCCGTCCCCAGCCCACCAATCCGCCACTCCACACACAACACACACACACAACGTGACGAACTGCGTGAACCGAGAACGGGCGTCAATCAGCAACCTTCCTATCCATGACACCTGGCGTGTCGGGATATCCTCGGACTCAAGTCACCCGTGCGGCCGAGGCCGCATGGGGACCGAGTCGAGATGCACACTTCCCACTTGCGTGGAAGGTGGCAGTTGGTGCATGCGATGGGTGAGTGTTGATGCGTAGTGGTGATGGTGGAGGAGGGTATGGAGTGTGTGAATGTGTGGTGTAACCGGCGGTTGTCTACCGCAGGTCGTCGTGGATGCGCATGTGACCGAATAGACCCATGCGATGCCTGAAAGTTCGAAGACAGTGTGGGCAGTTGAGTCGAGCTTTGTGGGTGTAGGTTGGTGCTCCAGGCACTGGTTCTCCAGTCTCTGTGCGATGGATTCGCAAGTGACCGACCAGGCCGATACGTGAGGTGAATGTGCGTGGACAGTATGGGCATGTGAATTCGGCGGTGTCAGTGTCAGCCACAGAGGATGCGTTGGTGGTGGTGCAGGCGAATGGTGGGAGGGTGGTGCTGAGCATGATGGGCGTGGTTGGTGTATCGGAATTGTGGTCAATTCCGCTCTCGTGGATAAGTATGTGGCCGAATAGACCCATGCGATGCATGAAGGTGCGGGGACGGTGTGGGCAGTGGAGGCGAATGCGGTGGGTGTAGGTTGGTACGCCAGGCACTGGTTCGCCAGTCTCTGTGCGATGGATTCGCAAGTGACCTACCAGGCCGATGAGGGAAGTGCAGGTGCGATCGCAGTGAGGGCAGATGTAGTCCTGGCCCTCACCTCTGATGATGGAGGTTGCAGGGGTTGTGCCTGTTGTTGTGTCAGGTGCGGCTGTGGTGAAGTCGTGCGCTACAGACGCCGGAGTGGCCATCGTTGTGGCAGTGAAGGAGGAAGAGGAGGAGGACGGGGAGGAGTGAGGGGTGGTAGAGTCGGTGGCGTCGATGTCGGTTGAGGAGTGGTTGGTGGGTGCGCAAGGTGATGAATTAGGAGTGGGGCTCGGCGGGGTGGGTGCGTCGAGGTTGCGGTCATTTCCGCTCTCGTGAATGCGCATGAGGCCGAATAGACCCGTGCGGTGAGTGAAGGTGCAAGGGCAGTGTGGGCAGTGGAGGCGAGTGCGGTGGGTGTAGGTTGGTGCTCCAGGCACCTTGGTATATGCAGGCTGTCCTACTTCTGACAGCACGACGACTTCCAGCAAAGACAGACCTTCATTGGATCTTTCAAGTAGGCCTCATCATAACTCTGTCCTATAAGAAACTGGTACAGGCATTTCACGCGAAAAACAGTGGGAAAAGTGACAGCACGTAAGACACTAGATATACAAATGATGGCCGTCCCACGTCCAATCGGCAAACGGGCTGCATCAGAATCCATTTACGTCAGATTCAGGTTGACTGAAGCAAACGCCTTAAATTAGAACAGTGCCAGCTACACTTCACTCGGGAATCTGTTGCTAACACACAGGTGAAGGACGATTATTCGTAAGGTTGGTTTTAAAAATGTAACAGGCTAAATCGGCCATGAGGAAAGTCGCCACAAGGGCGAGTAGGTCACAACGGCGTGACAAGTTGTGATTTCCATGCACTTGATTAGAACGGAAGCGCCTGCATAAGAAAAAGCAGCTTTTAGCAACTAAATGATATCAATATGTCCAGTAGTAAATGCAAAACGAAGAAGAGCTTGAATTTGAATCACTTGCCCTTAGGTAACCGGCTAGGAATCGACACTTTTAGCTATGATGTGGAACTCATACTATCCGAAGTGACACTAATCGTTTGGTCTTCAGGCACAGCCAATAATCGGGCCAGAGCAGCAAAATAAAGGTAAAATGGAGTTAACTACAACGGCGTATATCCGTATTACCGAGGGCTTTGAACATATATCTCTTGGGAATTAATCTAAACAGTGAAGCCTACAGGATGCCGTTATAAACCGGTAGAACTTACTTGAAGGGAGACTAGAATGATCGCAACTTCTGTCCTAATATTGCTTATGACGACGTGACCAAGAAATGTAAATAGCCTACAGTGTGATCGACAGAAGGCACACTTGACACCAAAAACGTTGTCTGTGCAAGATTAAAGCAATGTTTTCCCGGAATAAATTTGAATATGGCAAAGGCGACAAAGCATGCAGTATTTACTGACGTCATAAATTTCGAGACCCTGTCCCCATATACGCCCTCTCATTCCGCCCCCCACCCCCCCCCTCGGCATGACTGAATGCTGCCCGCGCGGTGCACTCTGAATCACGTCGCACAAGTTCTCACCGTAGTCCTAACTCTCATACTTGGATGACTTCTCTCCCCCTCCCTCCCCCCTCGCCATGTGAAATCGCATGCTAGACCCATGTTTCAGGTTACATATTAAGTTTTATCTTTCTAGGTCGATCGTTGATTGAACAGTTTGCCTTGTCATATAACTATGCAATGACCGTGTGCAAGATTAGGCTAAGATGCAAGGCAATATACAGAACATGACCTGTCTCATGAAACCTGATGGCTGAAACATACGAGAATTTTCGGACATCTTAGCCATAGCCCAGCCCATTAAAGTAAATGCCTTTTTCTCGTGCAAAAATGTCTGAGCAAAATATTCAAAAATTTGGGCAAAAAATGGACGTTGCGATATATTCGGCAATTTCCAATGCTAATACCTGTTCTAGACTTCGGTTGCGCAGTACTGAATACAGCGACCATCACATCATTCTCAGTAGCATCCAACTCCAGACAATAGAGAATTTCGCTTGTGTAGACAGCATAACCTCAGGCAGTACCGAAATCGATTATGAAGTTGCTCATCGGATCTCTAAAGCCAACCAAGCCTTTGGCCGCTTGCAAGCCCCCGTGAGGAATCGTCATGACTTCCATCTCAATGGCAAACTGGAGATGCACACGGCTATCGTCTTCGCAACCTTGCTGCATGGGACGGAGACCCGGAAAGTCTACGAGAAACAAAAGTAGATACTCAGCAACATCCTCCTCAGCAGCCTGCGAAGAACACTGAAGCTGAGATGGTGAGACAAGCTTTCAGACACAGAAGTCCTTGAAAGAACGGGAGTCCTCAGCGTTCACACCCTGCCGAGACAGATTAAACTGCGCTGGAGCGACTACGTCGTGAGAATGAATGACGAGCTCCTACTCAGGCAATTTTTAGGGCGATGTTGTTTGGGTACTAGTCGACATGAAGGAGAAATACATTCCAAGGACACCTTGAAGAGCTCTCTCAAACACCTACAAATTAACTCAGTGGTCTGGGAGGACCTCGGCCAGAATCAACCGACCTAGTAAAAAGCTGTGATGACGGGAGCAGCAATTTGCGAAACCAACCGGATCGCCGCTGCCAAAGACATAAGTGTGACTCGCAGATCTCGAGTCCCTCCGGCCCACAAGTCCAACACCCAATCCTTTCCAACATGCCCACTCTGTCAACGAGTACCGCGCACGAATCGGCCATATCAGACATCTCCGGGCCCAATACAATAACAACGCGGAAGTTCTATCTGCTGCCTCCGCAAACGCCGCTGCACCAACTTCCACCGCGCCCACGACATCAATCACCACCACCATCGGCGGTCACACTTCTGACGTCCCGACGTTTGCCACAACACGCGCGACGACATTTACCGCCTCTGACGCACCACTGGGGACGTCATTTCTAGCGTCCCGTAAACCACCACCACCACCACCACCACCACCACCACCACCACTACAACCACCACCACCACCACCACCACCACCACCACCACCACCACCACCACCACCACCCCCAACACCACCACCAACACCGCCAACAATGTGCACTCCACCTTGACCTGTTCGCATTTCGATTGCACCCTCACCTCACGCATGGGTCTGATAGGTCACTTGCGAATCCATCGCAGCGGGGCCGGCGAACCAGTAACAAGAGCCCCGACATAAACTCGCCGCATCCGCCTCCACTGCCCACGCAATTCACCCACTGAATGGGCCTATTCGGACACATGCGTATCCCCGACAGTGGAATTCACTGCAATATCGACACGCCCAGCACACCTTGCACACCTGGTAACTACCTTCTCTCCAGCATTACTTTAGCAACCGAAGACGTTGGAAGTAGCTCATACCAAGTAACATGAAGCACCGGAAATAACTCCTGGCTTAGGGCGAACTGAAGAGATTTGTTAGGCACGCCATTGCACTCATTCAGAAGAAAAGTTGGAAGAAGGATATAACGAGCCCAGATGTGTACAGGATATTTAAATAGTTAGTGCTGCGATGAAAGATGAGTTAAATCATGGAGGTGGTCCGTCTAGATGGGGAGGCGATACATATATGTCAGATAGATAACTGGTGGGGAGTGCAGCGCTGTGAGCAAATAGAGGGAAGGGCTGTGGTAGGTGCAAAAGTAGTGAGCGGGTTACGAGCGTTGCGGCGCACGTTTTAGGAGGGAGGTTGGCAGTTACGATAAAAAAGGCACTTAATATCTTCGCTGACTCGCGGTCACGCCATCTTCAGCCCCGAGTTAACGCCAAAATTGCTCACTCCATTCAAACAAATCAGTCCAATTCATGGGGTGGTACGCCGCCAACTCCCCATCCACGAGCGCCGACACCAGTAGCAGCATCACCACAGCAACCGATTCAACAGCATCCAACTTACCCTGCTCACACTACCATCGTACGTGCACCTCACGCATAGGCCTGGTCGGCCACTTGTTAATCCATCGTACAAAAACTGATGAACCTCTGTCTGGAGCACCAACATATACCTTTCGTCATCGCCTCAGCTGCACGCACTACCCACGGACATTCAGTCACCGCATGGGTCTACTCGGCCACATGGGCATCCATAAAAACCTGTAGTAAGACACCGCCTGTCACCCCCCCCCCTCCCCTTCATCATATATCTCCGTACCAACACATACACCACACACGAATCCGTCTCACATAAGCCACTGCAGGCTCGGACCAAGCACCTTCCACGCAAATCAGAGACGTGATCCTCGGCTCCTTCTCCGTTTGGTCTCCGAGGCACCCTAACGCATGTGAGACCTGAGCAGTCTACCCCTTCCAGCGAAATCCTGTTGTACTGCTTGAGGTGCCGCGTCAGGCGTGTGGCAACAGCAGAGTGACTGTTTTCAGCCCTACTAACCACCGCGGCTACTCTCAACATCAGCGCGTTGACGGACTCCGACAATCGACTGGCGCAATGGAGAGGGAAAAGAGAATAGGGTCGACTCTCTGCTCATGTTCTTAACTACACACAATCTGACGTGCTTAGATCTTTCACGGTGAGCTAAAGGCTGCGGCTTGAAAGGCGACCAGCTAACGGAATAGCCCGATTGTCAACTCAGGAGGGAGATGAAAGCTACGATGACTCCTAAATATGGCCTTTATGAAATTTCAACTCAATTGGGATACGGCTGTCCCTTCCCCATCTTGTTGCGTGAAACTTTGGCCCTTTATGAGCGATTTTGGAGGTATGGTGGCGCGCCTAGCTGCGGGCTCCCACCATGCCAACCATCTGGGTCGAACTCGCCTCCGGTCTTCTTGACTCAGTTATAATTCAGGGCCCAAAAGCGTTTGGATGAGAACTGTGGTGGATGAAGCACAAGTCCACTATCCTCATAAACTAATTTAAGCGCGAGTCACCGTACCTGTGCACACCTTACTGCGGGGCGTAGAGTGGAAGGCGTTAGAAACGGCGGTCGAACTGTCAGTCCGAAACGGGTTTCAGGATTGCGGCTGAGTTTTTGTGAGATATGTATAGTAACCTATCACAGCGCGCACAAACAAACCAGAATTGACCGTTCCCGTCTCCCTAAGCGTTTTTTCTCAATAGTTTTCTTCTACATATATTTCAAATCGTTGTGCGGCTGCCTGAGAGGAAGATAAGCCAGATTGAGATGGCCATTTCTGGCCTACCAGGCATCTTCATCCAGCCTTGCCCAACCCCAGTATGGCTGGGTCTAAGGTTCCAGCCCGTCCTCCTTAGTTGTCCAGCGTTATAATGACGAATCTAACTGTTGTCCTGTTAGTATCCCCGACCACAACCGACAGGGCAGTGTGACGTGCTCATCCAGTTTTGCTCTAGGGCTTAGTCCAGAGCCCTGGCGGGCAGTCGCATAGCGACTATGCATGCTGAGTTTGGTGTACTGGCAAAGACGACGGGGACCAAGATGACCATTTCTGGCTTATTAGCCATCGTCAGCCAGTTACATTTAACTTCGGTTTTGTGAAAAACTGGGACTCGATCCCGCGGCCTGTTGGTTAGAAGTCCAACGCTCTGACCATTGCCCTGAGGCACAACGGGTCGAGTGCGTTCCCTAACGCATTCAGTGAGCGCCTTCACCCTCTACCATTGACTGAATGAAGGCAAAAAACCCCGAAACAGTTCTGTACCAACCTACCTCCCAGACTCTGTCACCTCGCCTCTGCTATCATTAGCTTGGCCGACTTCGGCCTGGCAGGCCGTTGCCTGTCCGTGAGGCCTGTCACCCATACGAACCTTGTTTACTGCGCGAAGCAGGCATATTTGTATCGGACTCATCATTCCCCTAACAATTCGATGGAGGAGTGAAGGCAAGTTTATGAAGGCAAGTTATACATGTACTGACGTTTTGGGATCTTCTCTGTTTCCTCATCAGAGTTGCACGGTTGCTGTTCCTGCTGGTGTTTATTTATTTAGCCCTGCCGCTTGTTTCGACGCACGAACTTGGACCTCACCGAGGTTGGCCGCTGGTGGACTCGCGTAACGTCCATCCCCTTTGCAGCAGTTCCATTTGGAGCCAAGTCAGCGATCTTGTCGTCCTCCGCCTCGTATGTCGTTGGACAGATCGGTCGTTGCCCTCCGCGCAAGTTGCTTTCGGCCTCACGGACGCGGCTGTGAGGTAGTTCCACGCTGGTCACGTGACCTCCGGCAGGCTCCTCTCTTCTTTTCCGCTGGAATCAGACGTCAGCCCTCCATGAATTTGCTCGCCTGTCCTTTTGGCTCTGTCCAAAATTATTCGAGCCTTGTTTGTAGCGCCTGATAGACGGAATTCAGATCTATGGTTCATTTAAATGTGCCAGTCGAAGACCAAATTTCATACATCAGTCTGACCATCTTTGCCTTAGTGCGGCCGATCGCCTTTACTTTCTCAAATGCGAAACTGTGGTTCTGTTGGCATCAGTCCGGACTGATCACTCCGCAGGCTGACGAGAGTAAGGCCAATAAGTACGCTAACAAACTTACAAGTATGACGGTCGTAAATGGGACGGAAACGGCGCGAGCCCGCCAGCAGCCGACCTCGGAGAGGTTAAAGTTGGTCAGCAGCAAACGGTTGCGGTGAAGGCGTGGGACGGTGGCCATTAACGCAGAGCTTATTTGTAGAGTGCAGAAGCAAACTCCTACTCGGAAGATCTGGCGGCAAGGGCGCAGTATGCGACCCCACTCAGGAAACAAAACTAGGTCATCGTGTAATACGAGTTTTATGGGTGGGGCAAGACGGCGGAAAGGACAGCGCGATAGTAGGTAAATATTCGGACAAATGTTGATATGGCATATCGTGTCCTTGCGCTGAATTTATCTGCAGCTACTTGCAAAAGAGCATACGTGAGAGAAACCTGATCACCGAGGAGTGGTGAGAGTACGAAGACATCTGACACTGTAAGCAAAAGTTGGGTATTTTTCGCAGTTTCTTTAGTTTGTTTTCACAAAAGAAATGGCTTACATTCCACCTAGTTACGAGAGCGGGGTAACGTCAGTCATAAAAAATGCGAGGACGCAATATATCACGATGAACTGGTTTTTGTTCCCTGAGTGGGGGCGCATACTGCGTCCTTGCTGATCTGGATGCGAAATGGGTTACTTAAAGCTACATTTCAGCTGGTGAAAAAGTAATAAATTACATTTACTGACTGGATAATAAAATGCCTCTAGTGCAAACCAAGGGTAGACGGGCACTTTGTTTTTGATCTTGTGAATACTTACTCATTCGATTTAAATGGCAAGTTACAGTAAAAAATATGACGCGGGGATTGGACGATGTTAGCGGACAAAGGAACACAGATGTTGCTAAGGAAAGAGAAACTATTCAGAACACAAAGAGCTTAGGTTCACTCTTTACGCATAACAATTTTGAAACACAGAAAGTCAGCGTTTATTTAATGAAAGGCGGCATTGAAGTTTGCTTTCAAAATACGGCCTAAGAAAATAGTCGCTTCGGAGTGCGGCGCATTGTTAGGATGATCGACGTGCACTCAAACCTCGAATGCAGAAACTCCGAGGAGAACACATCTTTGAAAACCTTTGAGAACACAAAAAAGTGAATGTCAATTTCAAAGCAAAGTTGCCATCCATTGCCTATGAACATATTTTAATGCCAGCTCATAAAGGTTGGTGATTAGAAAGATTTATTATGTAAAATATACGCATCTAGAATTTTTTGACAAGTTCATGCATAGTGACCTGCAGATAATCAGGACACATTAGGTCAAAACGCTTTGGCCCTGTGAAGTGGCTGTCCCAACAATTAAAAGTCGTCGTGGGAATTAACACATACTGACGTTTCGGGCCAAGTCTGTTGCACGTAAGTTTAGACAAAAAGGTCACCATTGAAAAAATAATAGTCACCTATGTTTGCAATACCATCTTAGTGCAACCATCCCATTCGCAATACTTTGCACTGGGAAATCTCTGTTAATTGCGAATGTAAAGGTTAGTTAGAAGGAAACGTTAATCGGGGTTGGTCGGACAATTGTGTGTAGCCTGGACTGTGCAAGGCGAAGGAGAGATTCCTGTTTTACGGGATCGGTGGGAAGGGGGGGGGGTTAGGGTGGGGTAAATGGGGAACCCATCGAAGAGTAAGAAAAAAAAGTAAAAAAAGAGGTTTAAAAAGTAAATTAAAAAGAGAGCACTCGGAAACCGAGATATTTAGCAGCTGACCGGAAAGGGAAGCAGTGAGATGTTAATGATGTTGCACATATAGTTCAATAACAGCAGCCAGTGGAATAACAGCCAGGGGGAACAACTGAACGGCCAGGCAATTAACATTTTGGCCATTGAAAACTGGTGCAACGGAAGCAGTTTGTAATTCTTTCATACTCCGCACTGAAATAGTGAATTCCTTACTATACACCTGAACTATTTTCCCTTTTGTCCCATAACCCCAGCCAAAAATGCTCCAACCGGCATTTAATTCGTAATATTTGAAGGGATTGATGGAAAACCTATGTACAACCTAACTGCCGGTCCTGACCAATCTGAAGGCTACTTCGTAAGTACGGTAACCGTCAAACAGATGAATGTTGAACGTATAACGGGAAAGCCAAACCTCCTGACCGTATACAGGCCGCCCAAGCAAACTGATGAGGTTGACGAGGCGATGTTTAGGCTAATTAAAGAGGTCTCACAAAACCAAGAGGTACTGATAACCGGAGACTTCAACGCACCCATGGTCGACTGGAACAATTTATTAGTAAATGGTTCGCGAAATTCGTTTGATTCCAGGTTCTTAAAACTAACGGCTAATCTCTTTCTGGTACAAAACGTCACGTTCCCAACCAGGATCAGAGCGGACCAAAGAGCAAATTGTCTGGACCTCGTCCTTACAAAAGACCCGATTAGCCCTGGCGAAATTAGGTCCATAACACCGCTCGGTAAGAGTGACCATGTCATGCTGTTTTGGGAATACCGCCTATGCAGCCAACAAGCGAATACGACTGAGCCTAGACTGAATTTCTGGCGAGGAGATTATGCCGCCATGAGAAGGGAATTATCGGCCGTGGACTGGGATGACTTTCTTTCCGGACATCCAGACGTTGATTGGAACGCTCTCAAAGGAGTTGTAACAGACATCATGCATCGAAACTGTCCGACAAAGAGAGTCAAAAGGAATAATCGTCCTGCCTGGATAACACGGGATATAAAGAAAGAAGTAAACAGGAAAAACAAACTATGGCGAAGGTATGCAATAACAAAACAACCATCCCATTACGAGCAATTTCGTCAAAAGCGAAACGAGGTAAGGGGGGCTATCCGCAGGTCGCGGAAGGAGTATGAAATGCGAGTTATGGAACGGGCAGTCGATAAGCCAAAAGTGCTCTTCAGTTACACAAACAGTAGGTTAAAGAACAAGGAGACGGTCGCAGTATTGAAAGGAGAAAACAATGAGGATATCATCGAAAATGACGCTAAGGCAGAAAATCTAAGCCGGTTTTTCGTATCGGTTTTCACCGATGAAACGGACTTTGACGAGGCTGGATCTCCTGCTGGGACGACCGACGAAGTAATAGAAAACATCGACTTCACGGAAGAAGATGTGAAGAAGGAACTTCTAGCGCTTAAGGAGGGCAAGTCTCCGGGCCCAGACCAAATTCCGGCAAAAGTGCTGAAGGAGTTGTCTTGCGAACTCGCCAAACCGCTTTGGCACATCTTTAGGTCCTCCTTTGACCGAGGCATTCTCCCCTCTGATTAGAAAGTGGCGCACATATACCCCATTCACAAGGGCGGATCCAGAACAAGTACAAACAATTATCGGCCGGTGAGCCTAACGTGCATTTGTTGCAAAGTCATGGAGATAATAGTCAAAAAATCCATAATGAAGTTCCTTGAAGAAAATAATTTCTTTGCTAGTTCTCAGCATGGCTTTCGACGAAATCACTCCTGCCTAACTAATATGCTTCATTCAATGGAACAGTGGTCTCGCTCGTTAGACGCAGGAACAAAGGTCGATATCGTTTACATAGATTTCAAGAAAGCCTTTGATAGTGTTCCACACCACCGGTTACTCTACAAGGTCCGAGAGTCAGGGATAAGGGGAAACCTATTAAA
>CACRXP010000156.1:318895-335651 GCA_902702965.1 Spirometra erinaceieuropaei
CTCGATGCATATTTGCTTGGACACTATCGCTTGCCTGAATAGAACAGCTCTGTGGTGCTTAACCAACGCCTTGCATACCCATACCGCTGATGCGGATGACCGTCATTACATTTTACTGAAATCATCTACAACTGAATGTTCACAAGTTTTGGTTCTACATTTGCACGGAAAATATTATGTTAAATGTGTATATTACTGACAATATTTCAGTACCATGTCTATTTATAGTGAGATATTGCATGTACCGTTTACAATAGGGTTTTCAAAGGCATTGCCTATTACTCTTAAAATATACTGACCTACTGACCTACTGGTCACCGCAAGGCGGCCAAACCGTCCAACCACACGGGCGTACGAAATCGGCCGAAGCACAAGGAGAAAACGAGCGAAAGAGACCGCAAAGAAATCCCGAGGGCCGGGTTGATACCTAAGCCCGTGAAAGTGCAAGGCAAGGCCAAACCCCTATGGTTGGGTAGCCGTCCCAAGCCGGCTGCGGTGGGGTGTAGGGAGGGGAAGTGAGCCGTACGGCAGGCAGGGAAAGCAAACGGCAAGCGGCCTTGGAAGACCGCACAGGAAGCCAGCAAATGGGTTTAACGTCTGTACGGCTAAGCCATGAAGGGCTAGTGCAGCCCCTGAAGTATGTAAAAAGGACAGGTGCACTAACCAGGCAGACCTGCACCAATTTAGTGCACCCAACGCCCACGTGCCTAGCCAACTCACGCGGTAGCCGCATGGAACGCGGTATGGGAGTTCCCCTCCCCTGCGATCGAATACAACCGGGCTGTTTCTTAAAGGGGGAGGGAGGGGGATGGAGGGTAGCGATCTGTTAACACGACTGAAGCAGCTCGCAATTAGAAGGATAATGGAAAGCGTGTTGAATTGCAATCCGCAAAGGTTAAGTCTTTCGCCTTTTACTAAAAATTTCCGTGCGGGGGGTGCAATGCAATGAGCCCATATAGACAGTCTTGCAGCGCCTCGTTCTCCGGGCGGTTAAAGTGAAGGAGAAATTCATCCTGACAGAACCTCTACGCCAAATCAAGCAAACGTAGCTGGAGTACCCAGTCGTAGTAATGTAGCAAGCGCGCTAAGTGGCCGATGAGCGGAAATGTGAACGTGAGCAATAACATGAAGGAATTTACAGCATAACCGCCCTTCCTTCGCCCAATTGGCAGCTGTAAGTATATGCGGAGGTATGGCAATGGCAACACAGCAGCAGACAAGGTATACCAAAGCGAGGTCGAATACATTACACCCCGCGCGGCCGACACGCCTGAAATATGTAACTTAATAAAAGCACGCCTACTGATAGGAAGCAAGTACGTCAACAATGTTGACCCATAATCCCAGGCTACTCGCATTTGTCTCGCCTCGGGGTTATTTCGGAAGTGGTTCTCAAGTGTACCTAGACGTGGTATCTCTGTGTTTATTTAATTTTTCGGTTTTCACTCTTCAGTGTTAAATTAAACCCGTTCGTATGCGTGTCTGAATACGCTAATAATATACAACGCACTAAGTTTCCTTCCGAGCTATCACGTGCTCGGATTTCCCTAACAGTTTGTTTTAGTTGCTTACAAATCACACCGACGCGGACATGCTTTCTCAAAGGCTCATTTTAAGATTTGGATTCGTCATTGCAACAATCTTTATCGAGTGTCAACAGCTTGAAAATTCCTAGAGATACCAAAAGGACTCCTGTTTCATAAATGAACTGGTGCTGGAGATGACCTCGCTATTACTGATTCTGCATAGAAACACTTCTTTGCTGATTTTTCATTCCGTTTATTTGTCACTCTTCTTTGTTTAAACAAAATATCTCCCGCCTGGAGTTAAGTGATTTGTTTGGAACATTTTGTCGTTTTAGTGATTGCTCCCGTCGCAACGTGCTTTCTTCACAGAACACTGCGGGAAATGTCGTTGCAGACATATAAGCCATGTAAGAGCTCTTCATATTGCCGTATTACATGAAGTGGTCGTAATTCGTACTAAGTATGCGGGGTCCTTGTCAATCCTTGCTTTCTCATGCCTTTCAACCTCGTCACACTCCTCGTTTGATGTTGTTTCTGGATGTTTTGCTGAAACTTGTCCAATATTTCCGTCTTCTCAGTCTTGTGAAGAATTTATTTGAAAGTCTCTTTTAAGGACATAAAACAGCTTTTGGTTTTTGACGCGTTGCAGTTCCCGACATGCATTCTTGTCATTTTCGGTCGTATTCGACATCTTCACGTTCGATATTATAAAATACCAATATAAGAAGATGTTCTGAACTGTTCGCTACTCATTTGTCATTTATTATCAGCAACAAGCTGTATAATTTGTAAAATAGTTGTTCTCGCATTACTTTTTCGACCAGTGAAAATAATGCTAATTGGCTTCTTCAACTGCTGCAAGAATGTATTCTACAAACATGCCCGCGAATACTTGCTATTTTTCAAGTTCGTCACCTGTGTCAATAATGTTGTATTAGAAGAAAGCAATTTGGATTTGATGCCTTAAAACGATTCATGCATAGGTGCTCTGCACAGTTATCTGAAAGTAGACAAATGTGGCCCGACTTCCCTTGTTGCTTTGAGTTCTAAATCACGCCATTTTTTAAATTTTCGGAAGCCATTTAGGCATTGTTTATTATCAAATGATATGGTAACCGTAGGTAGGATTCTTTCTGCTTAAAAAGGGAGAGGCGCAATTCGAAGAAGTTTGAGATTCGAGTTTGCCTCTCTTGGTCCTGCAGACAAGGACGTAGAGCTAAGTGCAACTGAGAAGGTAGACCCAGTAATAATCTTGCCCTCAGATTCTCAGCACTGAACGGTTCACTATTCCTGTTTTATCATTTCGTTACTCACTATTTTTATGGGCCTCATCTCTTTGTCCCCCCTTATGCAATACACGGTTATAACTCTAACGCTCTACCTTTTATTGCATATATTGGTTTGGGTTGGATTATTGCGCGTGGGAGATGGACAGACCATCGCGACACTGGATTCAGAACGAAGGAGGATATTTCGGAAGGATCAACAACCCCAGAGTTCAGTACAGTAGGAAGCCTAATACAAGGGGGAGGTTTGTCTACACTAATATTGTATAAACCTGAGGTACCAAGACCCAACACTTGCCAATGAGGAATAACTCACGCTTATCATTTTCGACCACGTCTAAACAATAGAATAACTGGTGAGCAATCAGACTATTTTTTAACCCGATATGTTAAAAGTTTACAATTCAGGGCACCAACTGGGCGACGCATTCGAAAATCTAATCTCCTGGCCTTAGAGACATCACCGATAAAAAGGTTCGAACGATTCAGTACGACTCGTTCATTTTCTATGCTCAACGCCCGCATTGTTTGTCCTGTCATCGTCGTTTGCGCTTATAAATTCTATGCTCTGCCCGACTTTCTATCGGAGGGAATAATGAGCCGTTGCTTTACAAGAAGTACAACCAAGAACGCAGGTTATTTGAGACAGCGTTATTTCGGACTGTTCTGTTATCGTTCACCCAACCATTATCTTAACTGTAGGATGTGGTTATGTAGCCCCACCTGATGGACACAGTACTTTGAAGCAACGTTTTCCCAGAATAAATTTTAATAAGGCAAAGGCGACAAAGCATGCAGTAGTTACTGACGTCATAAATTTCGAGACCTCTCATTCAGCTGCGTACGGTCATTGCATAGGTATATGGCAAGGAAAACTGTTCAATCAACGATCGGCCTAGAGAGATAAAACGTGATAGGTAACCTGAAACATGGGTCTAGTATGCGGGTGCATATGGCGAGGGGGGAGGGGGAGAGAAGTCATCCAAGTATGAGAGTTAGGACTACAATGAGAACTTGCCCAGCGTGATTTAGAGTGCAACGCGCGGGCAGCATTCAGTCATGCCGGGGAGGGGGAGGGAGGGGGGGTTGGGTGCGAAATGAGAGGGCCTATATGGGAACAGGGTTTCGTCCATAATCGATCCTTACCATGGTAGTGCTAGGTTTATCACGTGTTCCAACTGCTTACAGAGTTCTGGTTTCCTTCTCCGTATTGCAGCGGCCTCTGCGAAGCGCAAGAGACGCCCGGTCGTCGCCCGAAGCAGGACCTTGAATGAAACCATTGGGTCCACCGTATGGCCCGTGTCCACTATGCGCTTTGTGATTGAGCTCCTGGGTACCTTATTTTCCGCCTTAAGCAGCCACTTCGGCATATGTTCAGCTGACCGAGCTGCCAACTGCCCTTGCGTGCGCCCAATGTACTTGCATCCGCAACTACATGTAAACTCATAAATACAGTTTGATGTGGCGTGCATAGGCAAAATGTCTTTAGCTGGTCTAACTGGGATGGCCGTTGTGGTGCTTATGAACAACAATTTAAAGGGACATACGTTCTTTCGATTGCGCACCGAAGTCGTCGCTTGATCACGTTTGACACGTTATCACCCTTGAAGGGGAAGTAGATGGTCACTGACTTTTTTAGTACAGAAATTTCTTCAGGAGTTCCTTGTCTGGGATGGCGATATTTGTCGATGAATTTCTCCGGATATCCGTTTGCAAGAAAAACGTTCTTTAGGAAAGTGAGCTCGCCATCGATCGTATCTGAGGAGCAGATTCTGGTGTCTCTGTTGAACAGGCACAAAACCAAGTTCCGTTTTCTCTGAATTGGAACGAAACCGAGGAAGTGCATGTATTGTCCTTTCCAGGTAGGTTTTCGATAAATGAATCTCTAAATAGAGCCATCTGCCCGCATACGTACAAAAACATATAGGAAAGGCAGTGTGCCATTCTTTTCATGCTTGATCGTTAATTTGATCTTTGAATGCGATTTGTTCAGATCCTTGAGTAGGTTAGGGTTAGGGCTGCAGTTAGGCGTTAAGGTTATAGGGTTAGGGTATTCTTTCGCATACAATTACTGGACCTCATCTTAACCGCCAGTGTTGTAGGGGTGTCCAGTTGTGGGTCCACGCAAGGGTCGTAGTAAGTCGCTTACTTGTTTGCAGATATTGACTACGCCTAGCGTCCACTAACCGGTACCCAACTGTCACATGTGCCTCCTCGAGGCCAGAGTCGGCCTAGCGGCCACACCACGGTAACCGCCTCGACCATCAAGTTAAGGATATCCGGCGTCGTGTGTCTCCACACCCGGGTAACGCTCCTTCCCTTCCCATCCATACTCCCGCCGCCCATTCATCCATTCTCACCTCCTCCTCCTCCTCCCCCACCATCCACCCACCCCCATCTTCACCTCCTCCCACTTCGAAAGTCCAACGGAGAGAACGAGGACCATTGCCTTGTCGTCCCCAAGACGAGGCTCCGTCTGCAGCTCCATAGGAGGCCACAAGGCAAGTGACGACCAGGTAAGTTAAATACCATTCTATTGAATTTGCCTGATCATCGTTTACATTTTCACAAGTGCTTAGCTTACAGAGGGAGAAGGTCTCCGGTGTTGTGTCCCTCTCCACATCCGGTATGTTCGTTTCCTTCACCCTGTCCACCCCTTAGACCCCGAACATGGTGGTGGTCTCGGTGTTCTGTGTGTGTGCCCCCACTTCCGGTATGACTATATCCTACCCACACTCCTATGCCGCATCTTCCCCTTTTTAGCCCCCCTTCCTCACTTCTCCTCCCCTCCCTACCCCCGCCCTTCCGCTCACTCTATTCTCTTTACTCTTCCCTCTTCCCCAAAGTCCAGATGTCCTACGGCGAGGGCGACATGCAACCACGTAGTCAGCCCAGGCTAATCGGGTCGTTCTCTCACTAAACCAATCCGTGACCCATAGTGGAGTTGGGCAGGCGTCTGGGGCAAATCAATAACCTTATATAGGGATATCACCGCTTACCACCTTGAGGTGGAGGGGCTGGAAAAAGTGCTCAAAACAAATGTTGGGTCCACGGGATCTACAAGCAGACTATAATACACTCGATCTAGACACTCCAAAAAAAGGCAATATCCTTATCCCCACCCCCCTCGCCATTGACTGCCAGAGGGAGCCCGCTCGCTGCGTCAGCCATTGTCCCTGTTTTTGGCGGAGTCTACGTCCTGTTTCGTGTGTATCGTGGACCAGGGTTGTTGCTGCAGGTCCATTTGCATGTCCTCTCCGAGTCAATTTGGGTTTCGAACAGTTCCTCCTCCTATTTTCTTGGCGTATAAAATTCCGATTAGTGTGTGCAGTGAACCAGGGGGCGTGGTTGTACGCCTAGGTGCGAGTTTGTAAGAGACAAACCCACTAGTTGGGCACAGCGAGTAGGCTATCCGGTAAACGAAAATAGCAGTATCCCAACAGTTACAAACTAGTAATAAGAACAAAGTCGTCAGCAGGTAAAAGTGTACGTGCGTGTTCTTATTCTTATTCAAAGTTGTGTCAAAGCCTATTGTAACTGATTAAAACAAAACGGACTTAAATGTCACTACAATACTCCCCCTCCTAGGAGAACGGAGTTCAAAAAAATGATTGTTAATAGAAGGAAAATGTGGGAGTGTTATGCATATTGTACAAGTTGGTAACGGTCGGGAAACGGACATGACGACCGCTGCGCGTAAGGGGAGGAGTCTGTGGGATAAGGGAAGACGCGGGGTTATTGGGCGTTAATGGAGTCTGGGGAATAGCAAGTGGCAATGTGCCAAGTGGAGGTTGTGCGGTTGGAGAAGTTGAAACAGGCTCGGTATAAGTCGCCTTCAAGCGATCGATTGAGACCACGTCGGTGCGGCCTCCACGGTCGGCAGGGGAGTTTTCCGACGCGAGTGTTTTATAATTGCACGGAGAGTGGCAGCGATGGGCGTTAGAACCATAACTGTGATTATACCAATAGAAACCATCAACTGTAGGTTGGTTTGGAGTGGGAGGTCTCGGGCGGCGAGAAATTGCTGGACTACGAAGGTTATAGACACGAGTGGCCCGGAGCTGGGAAACTTCGAGAGTGAGGGCATCCAGACGTTTGACAACATCGTCGATTGTGGGGGCAGTTGTGCTTCGACTAGCGACGTTAACCGTAACAGGAGGCTGGTAGTACTCGAGTATACGGTCAGCAGTCTCCGCGAGCATCTGAACAGTCGATGAAGGAATGTTAGGCACAAGGATGGCTTGCACAGAAGGAGGCAACCGTTGGAGGAAAAGTTGCTTGAACATGGTGGCATCCAGCTTTTGTCCGTCTGCCGACTGATCCAAACGCCTAAGCAACTGAGTAGGCTTCCTATTACCGAGGTCCTCCTCAGAAATTAAACGTTGGAGACGTTTTTGCGTTGAGAGGGAAATGCGGGAAATCAGGGCCTCCTTTAGGGCAGTATAAGGGGCTTCTGTGGGCGGGCAACCTATGATGTCGCGGAGGTCGGTGGCGATGTCCATTGGGAGTGCTGTCACAATATAGTGAAAGTTCGTATCCTCTCGTGTGATCTGACGGAGGGCGAAACGGGATTCTACAGTGCGCAGCCACAACGAGATGTCACCGAGCCACACGGATGGCAGGTCAAAGGTGTGAATGCCGGCTATCGGCTGGCTGGTAGAATCGTAGGACATAATTAGCCGATGTCCGTCAGGGGTCAGATAATTGGGGTAGGGAACTAGCGCGTTGACAGTGAGATTGGAGATTAGCGCTCGTATGGGATGAAAGGGTGAGACAGTGTAAATAGTAATTAAGGGCTAGATGAATAATCTGATCGATAAAAATTAGAGTGAGGCTTAATCCGAATGGAAATAGTTATGCAGAGAAATTAAACAGAAGGAGCTATGAACGATACAGGGCCACCAGTGTAAGAGACAAAACCACTAGTTGGGCACAGCGAGTAGGCTGTCCGGTGAACGAAAATATTAGTATCCCAACAGTTACAAACTAGTAAATAAGAACAAAGTCGCCAGAAAGTGAAAGTGTACGTGCGTGTTCTTACTCTTATTCAAAGTTGTGTCAAAGCCTATTGAAACTGATTAAAACAAAACGGACTTAAATGTCACTACAAGTTCATTCGCCGTGCCAGCCACCTGCATCCGCTCCATCCTTCGGTCTTCTTGATCATGTCTTGACACCAGGCTCAGGCAGGTAAGGAAGAGATAGTGTGGTACATGCAGCACAAGTTTATATTCACTCTTAACGAAATCACGCACAAGCCATCGTGCCTCCTTTCACCCTACTGTGGAGCACACTGTGGACATCATCGGTAACGACAGTCGAACTGTCCGTATCTAAACCACCATCTCGTGCGCACACAGAGAGTGCGGACGCAGAAGCATGTTCTCGAACCGAAATTTATCTGTACCTCGTCACCTAGATTCTTTGCCTCTACAAAGCACGCACTTATTGTTACGGCGGCAGATAATGTCAGGTGGCGAGATACTGTTAAATGTCATTTCGATAGATTGCTCTCATCCCGTCCGAAAGACCCCGTCTGTCAACCATCTGCGCCATGTACGTTCATCTGTTCGTGTTTCTGGTCTCAAATGGTGGTAAGAATTATGAATGACCGAGTGGAGACAGAATAGGCTCCAGACGGTTCCATATCAATCTAACCCCATCCTCCGCCCCCTCACGCTCTGCCATTACAGCTTGGCCAAGTTTGCCCTGACAGGTGGAGGCCTGCTTCTGACCCTTCTACCCGTTCGGCACTTGTTCGTCTCGGGAGGCCAGTGGATTAGTGCACCTTGTCCCTCTATCTGTTGGTTTGTCAGTCAAACGCAAAACGAGGTGTTAACGCGGTTAGAGGGGGTTGGTAGATAAAAATAAGCGTATAAACGTCCAATGAAGCAACTTGGCTTTGAGGAGATTCGGCTTGGGTGGGCGAAATTGCCTCCTGTACTGCGTGTGGCCCTGTCCCAAGCTGTCGGTGAGTTTAGATTGAGGGCTGTTTTTACTGTTAAGGTCAGGGTCCTGAGGGTTTGGATTGGGGTTATGGTTGGGGTCAGATTAATGAGAGTTTGTGTTAGGGTAAGTGACTTAATTAAAGTTAGAGCAAAAGAATACGAACCCTCCTGGAATTTAACCGGAGGTCGTCCGTATTATCAGTTGGTCCATATTTGCTTGTCTGACCAGAGATTTCAACGTGTGAAATCTACTCGCTTTAGTAAAACAGGAGACGAAGAAAATTGTACCGATACAGTGTTAGCAAAAATGGTCTAAAAGCTAATTGCAAACATCGATTTGCAATTCAGGTAATTTCAAACTCAATGTTTTAACAGTAAAAGGTAACTGAAACATTTCCATCCGGGCGCCCTAAACGGCAAGGGTAAGGTCGGGGTTACTTACTCCGGGAAGAAATTCTGCTAAAAGAAAATAGTTGGTGATATTTAATTGTAAGTGCCAGAGAAAGAAATAAAAAGACCTTGTGGTAAGTGTTGCGTGAAGGTGGTCAAATGCTGTTAGGTAGTCATCGAAGTAAAAATACGACAGCGCGATACCTTTTTTACAATACCTGCAAAAGGGGAGTAAATTAATTCACTATTATCATTGAACGCAAAAATTGTATCCCATTTTAATTGGTGACAATATGGAGGATCGAAATTTGTGATACCATAACGTTCTTAGATGTTCAACTCTCTTGCTCAACGCAAATGTCCCCCAGAGGAAGTAACAGGGGCCATAAACCATACCCTTGTCCCCTGCACTATGCAAGTGAAATCTGCCTGACTCCCGCGGCTTGGACTTTTTGAGACGGAGTTTTCTAGCTAAGTATTTTGACTCGGATTTTATCATTAGTTCAGTTACGATGGAGGTCTTTCGAGTGAGAGTGTCAAATACATCTGGGTGCTTCATTTCTCGTCCCCGATTTTCGAATGTACGATGTCCTCCTAGCCATGCCTATTCACTCCGCAGCCTGACTGTTGTATCCCCCAAATGATTATAGATTCGGTTCAAGGCGTGATTACGTACCCTCCTTAGTGTAGGCAGCTCTTCGCTAAATTCCAGGGACGCCTATTCCAGTGTCGTAATTTTAACTCTAACCTGTCACATAATCCCAACGCCAGCCCTCCTAAACCTCATCCTAACCTTAACCCTAAAACCAACCTCAACCACTAACTCTAGTTTTACTCCCCTCCTCGGAATTTAGAAGAGCATCTGTAGAATGGGAGTACTTATAGCCGTGCCTACCGTAAATTTTGACACAAATGAAAATGGCTACTAGCAGACCGTTGTTTATTTTTCTCAGTTCTGCAAGACAATTGCCAATGCACGCAAAGGTACGTGTCCAAGAAATTAGTTGGGGCGAAAGTGTGGACTTGGACACCAAGCAAGTTTGTTAGTCGGTGCTAAAATTTCTTTCCGTCTTTTGGTTGTGTGTGGAGAAATGACGTGACTGCGCGATCGACCAGGACGAAGGTCGCTCGATGTTTATCAACGAAGATCGAATTTGACTTGAGTGAGCTGAGACATGTGACCTGGATGAACTGAGTCACAAATACTAACAGAGAGGCGTTCAATCCGATGAGCGGCCAGGAGCTGACTTCGTTTTGTGGCAGCCGCTGATGAATTATGGCTTTCTATATGACTGTCCAACCACAAGCTAATGTCATCGTTGGCCGATATTGGCATACTCGGAGATGACTACTACGAAATACTCAATACATGATCTAGTCACCATCGCCGACCACGTTAGGCGGCACTGCGGTCATAGTAAGCATACTTACTCGGTAACATAAACACTATCATTTTCTATCCGAAATTTAACTCTAATAAATAGCTATCCTTGTAAGGCGACGACTTATTTGCTGGACTCTGCTACAATGGAACTTTAAAGGTCATTCTCAGACTACCTATGTCGAACAGGAACAATTTTGTGGATAGCAGAAACCGGCAGACATAAAAAAATGAGGCTGAAACGGCTACCTCTGGTTTATTTGTCATCGGCAGCCTATCATATCCCGGCCTAGGGTTGTTGCTGACTGGCATATTTTGGTTTGATGTTGATGAAGTAAAAAGGCAAAGGCTCGAACCCAGTGTCTTCCAGGACTGGGGTTTGGATGGGAATAACCGCTAATCGCGAATGAGTCAAAAAAGATAACTTCAATCGCCCTCGTGATTTGTTACTATTTTCCCGACACTTCGTCACCGCCGGCCTTAACTTTGAACCCGGGCCGGAAGCCCAATTGAAAGGTTTATATTAGCGCCTGTAGCAGAAATCATAAGCGCAAATAAACGTTTGCAAATTTGTCAACCGCTGCTACGAATAAATTTATATAGTAATTTTTAATAAAGTAATGTTAAACACGAAATAGCTTGCTCGGCGCGTATGTAAAAGTATGCACAGGGGAAGGTATTTAGTGAATTATGGGCAGACACCACCAGTTATTACGCGATCCTGTCAGATCTCCGGTACGCCTTGGTCCTTCACCATGACAAACGATCTCTCGCCTCGTATGATATTTCATATCCCATACGGAGAACTCGCACACCACTTCAGATAATCACCACTAAGGAACTTTGATGCGGCAAGTAGGTTGCCAGTATGGTTCCTCACTTGCTCACCAATAAGCAAAAAGCGAACAACAATTTTCTCGCAAAATTCAGGGACAAAGCTTTTCAGCCTTCGAAAATATTGTGGCTAGTAATAAGACATGTTGTTAAAAAAATCAGGAAGGGTGCTCCATAGAGAAGTAATACAGACGCAAATGAGGCACAGCAAATGGTCTGTTCATAAGGAAATGAGTCGGGAAATGTTAACTTCTATCGAGGCTCCAACAAGACATTTTATGAGGTAGCGAATGCCCTAGGAAGATACAAACAACACGCCATGTGGGTAAAAATCAAACGATAATCCCAAAATCAGGGAGTCGACTGAAACAGATGGCGACCCGTATTGCGTGCTGCGCTTCAGCGAATAGCACACTGGCCGTACCATATCGGCTGCAACTCCAAGGCCGAGTTTACGTTTAACAGGAGGATCCCTTTATTATGTGCAGAAAACTGGTGTCAGCCTGGGTCCACGACTCACGGCGGGCCCTAGACTTACGCACGTCCCCCCCATGGGGCTGAAATGAGCGCGAATGACTACGCACCCGTAGATATGTCTAGTGAGAAGATAAACCGTGTAGGAGTGACAGGTCGTCCACGAGATAGGTGTAGGTGGTAGTATATCTCCACGACAGTCAGCGCATTAGATACTATAATAAATCTGACGCACTTGAATTCCTCAGGATGAGATAAAGGTTGTGGCCTGGAAGGTTGCTAACTGACGGGATAAATCGGCCCTCTCTGGACGGCGAGTCAGGCTCAGTGCCTCCTTCTTGATGTGGCCTCTATGACACTCCGGCCCAGACGGGATCCGAGCCGCCCCTTTGTTGTCACGGTGAAATATTGGCGCATAGCGCGCAAACCGAGCGTGTGCGGCACGCGTAGACTGACCGTTTAGCCTTATCAGCCACTGCGCCCGACCCCATCTCCGGGAGTGTTCACTCCCTTTTTCGCCGGACCTAGGATAGTGGTGGCGAGAGCGTGGTAGATGATACGCAAGTCTTCCATCGCTAAGAGTTAATTCACGCATAAGTAACCATCGCGCATCTACCAAACTGTGGAGGCATCGTCGTTCACCATTGTCAAACTGACGTGTGAGTGCCTGTCTCCGCACACGACAGTTCCCGCCCCCTGCCCGCCATTCCACCAACATATAAGTCCTGTGAAGGGAGAGGGAGAGAGTGATCACGTAGTCGGTCCAGATAATTCGGGTAGTTCTCATAGTAAGGAAACGTAAATAAGCATATGAATATCAGGACTAAGAAGCTCTGTTTGTTCGTGGCATAATTTACATCCCCGCGGTGAAGGGGCATTAATATGTGCCTTATTCAAAGATGAGCGTATGCAGGCCGTGTCTCGTGAAATTAAAACACGCGATTGAAATATACGAAAGAATGTTGCAGTTGACGTGCCAACCCACGAGTTGCCCGGCCGATATTGTTTACTGGGATAACCTGAGATGTTCGTCACACTTTAAACAATTCCTTGAACAATAGACCAAAATGGAAAACAGCTCTGACATCTCGTGAAGCAACGCGCTACAAGGTGGGCGTCGAAGCCCTCAGCGAGAATCAATTTTTCGAGGAAAGGCAGTTTGAGTAGACGTAGAACTATTTATTCCTTCTTTATACGCCTGTATGGAACACGATTTTCTCCTGTCTCTTCTGACAAACACCGTCTCTTCAGTGAGTGCCCAGCACCCTTTATGCCATTTTCTGGTATATGAACTCCTAGGAAGTATAAAGCCGATCTTTTCAGAAATTGTTCAGTTCACGACCTGGACTTGAGTGTCTGGGACATGACTTTGTTAGGATCAGGCGCAAAACACGTGTCTGGGTTTTTAATTACTCACAGCGTGTGACCGAACTCACGAAACGTGATGGCAGAAATTGAGACGTTCAACTGTGGGCATATAAGACGCTGCACATTTTATATATTTGCCTAACCTCTTCCGCAAAATGCCCTTCGGATGCACGGTATATTTATAAATAACCCTATCAGTAAAAATGTTAACTCCAATTGACCCAACTGTGAAAAACTGCGCCTCGGTGGGATTCGAACCCATGCAGTAAGGAGGAGGCTTTAGCGCAGCCAACGCTCTTACCACCTGAGCTACGAGGCCCCGCCGGACGACGCGAGTTTAATCACATTTGGGTCAAGTTACCCGCCCAACCTACTGCAACGTCTGGAATCCACCAAATCTGATACAGTAAGTTGACTGCTCAAGCAAGATTTCCTAGGTAATTCACATAGAATCCACCAGATGACTACCAGGCTCACGTAGGTTGGGCGGGTAACTTGACCCAAATGTGATTAAACTCGAGTCGTCCGGCGGGGCCTCGTAGCTCAGGTGGTTAGAGCGTTGGCTGTACTAAAGCCTTCCCCTTACTGCGTGGGTTCGAATCCCACCGAGGAGCCGAATTTTTCACAGTTGGGCCAATAGGAATTATTCAAGATCTGCCAAAATATCGATGAAAAATGTTAACCAATTTGGGCGAAATCTACGTTACCTCGTGTTTTGGCGGTTTTCTATGCTAATATATATCCTAGACTAAGTTTGTGCACTTGTGCGTGTTTTTATGTGAAGAGAGTAATCTAGACTCGAAAATATTAACAAACGGAGCTTGCTGCATTTGAAAATTGAATTTGTTCAGTACGTAAATCAAGTGAAGCGAGGTTTGAGCATGCAGGTTATTTTTGGAATACCAGACATTTAGTCGACTTTAAAAAGCCAGATTCGACAATTTGTGGGATTTCCTGCCCTAAAACACAGTAATCATTACTACTGACAATCCATTGTTTAAACACTCTGATATTTCCCTGTCTTTTGCGAATACTCAATGGCTTACCATGAAAAGGCCCTCCACAAAGTGGTACGGTAATTTTTGGGCATATGGTATAACACCTTTTGTACGACCGAGTTCCCGCTAATGAGTAATTCACAAACGGTCCAAGCAGAAGACCGACAGTTTTCGCCATGTCTTAATATTTATGCGACCAATATGTTGTCTATTTGTAATCTAAGAACGAAACATAGAACCAAACAAATATAGCGGAAAGCGCTTTAGTATAAAGAGAGAAGTGAGTTTATTCATTTTCGCCTTGGTTGGCGGCACTCGACCTACACCCACCACGTAACTGAGGCCAACAAAGCGACTTATTTTCGATGACAAAACCTGATGTCGCAGGGGCTGCGAGGAAGGAAAAATCTCCAATGATACGCACGACCGAAAAAATTTGAGGGTACGCAGACCGCAATGAATCGATGAAGTTCGTTGCGTTCAGCAAGGCAATCTGCCCCTCCCCCTAATCAAGGTGACTGCACCGCTACTCAGTTATGATGGAACGACCTTACTGATGGAAAATTCGCCGCCTACGAAAGGCTGTGATGAGCGCTTCGGAGGCGTCCTCAATTTGCCACCTACAATCTCAAACGAGGTCATTAGCAGGCTCCTCTCACTGAAAATTAACACCGGAAGTCGCCCATGCGGCGAGGACCATCAAGACTGCATAATCGATATTCGGCAGCAAAGCACCCGGCACTGACTCCCTTACAGTTAAAATATGCAAATGTGGCGGATTTCGGCTAAGGAACAAATCCGCTTCGATATTCCAAAGCCAACTTCCTCAGGTCTTCAAAGACTTCACCATTGTCCACTTATTCAAACGCACAGGGAATTGGCAACTCTGTGACGAAAACGGAGACGGTTTTCTCCTCAACATCGCGAACAAAATCTTTGCCCGTCTCCTCCGCAATCGTCTGAACCTTCAAATGGTGCTACTCAGTAGCAATTTTGAAAGAACTGCTGAGCCATCGACAGGATACTTCATTGCCCGTCAACTACAAGAGATATGCTATGACATGCGAACCGGAGGCTATGCCAACTTCGTAGATCTGGTTATGATCTTGAATATACTCAACCGCAATGGACACTTGAAATTTATGCCGAAATCCAATGTTCGGAGCGTTTTGCACAAATAATGTGACACTTCCACGCCGGAAAGGATGGCTGGCGTCACCGATAATGAGACAGTCTTGGAGGCATTCTCGATGACAAGTAGAGTGAAGTGGGGTTGTGTGCTCGTTCCCACAGTCCAGTGGTAAGTAGCATAGACTGTGAGATCGGCGGCTATACTAAAAAGGTCGTTTGAAGAAGGAGCATATTAAGACGTGCACGATAAAGAGATAAAATGAAGTCGACGTCTATGCAATCAAAATGGAAAAATGGACGCTTATGGTCAGTTTTAAGGAAATGGCTTGCATGTCTGATAGTTCGGACTCTACTGAATAAGATAGGACATTTTTCAAGTCAATTCTTTGATATTGAATTTGGTCCAAAAGGGCTCTGATGATGCCAGCCGATTGAAAAATACCGGAACATAGCACTAAAAATAATCAAATTTATAAAAGATAGCATCATTGATCAACATAGAACAGATAATGATATTCTTCTATTTTCCTCCCTTTCTCGTTTTCATCAGCTATGTTACCTGACACTAAATATCCCTTATAAAGCTAATAAAAATATACCCTTCGATAAAACCCTGCATATTAGTCGTGCGTATGTCTATATTAAAGCCATATTAAACATATATAGAACTATATTCGGTCAAAGTAAACAGTCGACCACTACTCCTATTATTTCACATTAACAAGAACAATATGATACATGATTCAATAGTATTTTGACAGTTTTGATTGTGACTTACCATTGAATGATTCTTACTCCTGATATATATTCATCTTTTCCAGCTCTTAGTCCAGACAACGATGATAAGCCTCCTGAAAAACACGTAGGAACTATGCCACCGCCCCCTTACAGCTGTAGTGGCCGAGGACGTCAAGGGTAGCGCACAACCACGTAACGGAATACCGAGGAGGGGATCCTGGCTTGTGTTGATCTGAATATGATTGTTAGCAGTTCACGATACTCATCCATGCATAAAGGAAGAAGAAACGATCGGCGGACAAGAAGATATAATGAACAGAAGAGGGAATTGCAAAGGAGTATAATGACAGTTAAAAGTACATGCGAGATGAGTTACAACAGTCGAATGAACTGTCTGGGTGGAGAGGCGAGGCCAACATGCCAGCTGGACAACCTGTGGGGAGCGCAGCGCTGGGGGCAACTGCAGGGAAGGGCCGAGGGAGTTGCCGATGTAGTGAGGGCAGCGGTACGAACGTTACGACACGATACGGAGCGGGAGAAGGGATCGGCGGAAGAGAGTGGAAGGGACACCGGCCGTCTTCACCAACATGCGGCTACGCCATCTCCATCCTAGGTCCACGCGCCAAAAGTGCAACGGCATTCAAACAACCCTGTACAAATCACGGGACGTTACACAGCTGGC
>CACRXP010000156.1:352614-365544 GCA_902702965.1 Spirometra erinaceieuropaei
GCGCTTTGCGGGCCCCTGGTTGCAACTATAAAGAGAGCGAGCGCTAATCCTAGGTGGCAAGGCCTTCTCAATTGACTTTCCTTCATACATAGTGTCGTTTGTACTACGAATAATGTTTACTCCCTTATTTATTTCAGTCAGCCGGGCGTGCGCCGATAGTCTAGCGGTCATGTCGCTGGTCACACTACGAATGGACCTGAGTTCGAGTCCCACTTGCGGCGAGTTTTTCGCACATTGTCCTGATGGTGTTTTGTCGACTCCCATTATTAATTCAAACGATACGCAAGGGATTCTAGGTATGGGCGAAGTATTTAAAGGTGTAGAAGAAGCTTTTTAACCAAGCCAAAAATATGAAGTAAATATCAAACGACTCAGCCGCTTCTGAATCTGGAGAACCCCGCGGTGCTGTTGGCAGAGAATTGATACGAAGGAGTATGGTCGTCCCAAAGAAAGTTCTGTCGGAGTTCTGAGAGGATCGTTCGAGGAATTGCTGATTACGCTTCAATTTCTTAATCCAAATGGGCCCGCAGAGCGTCCAGTAGGCAGAAATCCCGGAAAAAGCAAATCCCTCGGAGGTCGAAATTTCAAACCGGATTCGAAAGGCGTCTCAGAAGACTGATATCGTCTTCCAATAAGGCCGTTGATGGCCTCAATAAGAGATAGTGTAGGGCGGAGTACTTGTTCCAGTCGTTTGCACAATGTGTCCATGGACATTTCTGTCGTCAGGCCTGCGTCAAGGGCCTTATCTTGTTGTTGTGGACCAAGTGCCTTTAGTAGTGCACGGCTTCGTTCATTTGCCGGTATTTCCTGTAGATAAAAACGGGTGCGTCTTAGCCAGGCTTGGAACTCTTCTCGGCCTTCATACTTAGGTAGTAGCAGTTGTGTTGGGGCAATGGTCACATCATTCCTAGTGTCAGCTAGGTTTGGGTCCGTATGAGACGCTGCCACCATTGTAGCGCCCGAGCACACACGGCTCTGCGGAAAGGTAGATTCCTCGGGTTTGGAACCAGAACTCAAAGGTTCGTTCCCGTGCACGATGATCTCACTAGGATTGTCGTTATTCATCGCAAGCATGCAACACGCAGATAATCCAATGATAGATGTAAATAGAAAGGTTTATTGTAATGGATAGAAAACTGAATGTAATATGAATAGGTCCAAAACGTCACACAGGTCCGCTGATTCAAGGTAAGGCTTCAGGGGAGGTGGAGTTAGAGGCTTCCACGGGGGAGGGAGTAAATCCGTCCTGTATCTGCACTAAAAGGCACAAGAGACAACAAAACTGTCAGCTTCTGTCTCACACTTTCTATCTCTTTCTTCTGCTTATTAAAACAAACTGGTCTGGTTCGGTCCAGTCGCTACACTACTTCGTTCCTTGGTTGGCCTTCTGGGGCATTTATAGGGTCTCAGGCGTTGCAGTAGTCCAAAGATTCGAATCCGGCATTGTGATTGGTCGAGTGGCATTGTGAAAAGAAAACAGAGCCAACTTTAGTCATCATCATTCCACTTAATTTGTATTTATTGCCTATTTCTTATGTTAAGTAATTTTATAAGAAACCCAAATTATAACAAACAAGACACTACGTTTTAACTCACTACCATGCATAGTCAAAGTTGGTCCAACAAACACCAATCCCATAGGTAGTAGTGGCGCACGCATGAGGTTACGGTGAAAGACTGGTCTATCGTGCACGGACCAAGCGCGCGTGGCACATACAGTCGGGTTGTCTAGTCTTGTCGGCCACTGAGCCTGAGCCCGATTCCGCTCGTCCTGACTCAGTCTCGCCACAGGGCCTAGATATGTGAGGGGGGAGAGGGTGCGGCAGATACTGCACAATTCTCCAATCATCGTGAATTAGTCCACGCGCATGTCACCGGCCTGCGTTCACCGCGCTGTGGGGCGCATGGTAGACATCGTCGTTCGTTACAGTCGAAATGATGTACCAGCTGATGAGTGCAACGCGCCCGGAATCACTATAGATGAGACACGGCTCATATCTGTGTACAAAGTTGCCTTCTCGGAAGTGCAATTTCAGGAAGTAAAAGAATCAATGACGATACTGTATATCGGCTCTCCAAAGCCAGCCAGGTCTTCAACAGACTGAAGCGGTACGTCTAGTACCGATATGGCATGCTCCTTAACACAAAACAGATTTTACATGGCTACCCTACTGACAGCATGCTTGTTTGGTGCGGGGACTTTGACAGTCTACGGAAGCAGAGCCATAATACTCAACTGCGTTAATCTCAGCAGCGTCCGAATAATACTGAATCGAGAAAGCCAAAAAGTATACCAGATATCGAGATCGTGGAATGAGCTGACATTTTCAGCGTCCATGGCATGCTAAGGCAAATCCATACGCAGCGGAGCGGTCGGGTCGTGTGAATGGGTAACAAACGCTTGCGCAATCTGCTATTCCACGTTGACGTCGCTACGTGTGTTCACAGAAGAGATGGACAAGAGGGGATCAAAAGTTCTACCCTGAAAACCGTCCTCAAACACTTGCAATGACGTGGAAGGACCTCATCCGGAATCGTAGGCCTGACACAGCCGTAATAATTGCAGCCATAATCTACGAAGCCAATCAAATAGCCGCTGCGAAGACAAAAATATCGGCATGCAAGGCTAGTGTGTCGCGGTCTAACGACGTAAGCACACAATCCCTACCATCGTGTCCACGTTGTTAACGCATATTATGGACACGCATCGGCCTCATTGGACATCTGCGGAGTCGGTGCAACATCAACATAACCAATATGCATTTTATTTCACATAACACCATCACTATGATCACCAGTTTCACCAGTAAACACACTCCTGCTATCCTGCCAAGTATCACTGTCATCGCTCATCTCAGCAGCAATGTGGATTCACTTCCAACGTGTCCTCATGGCGACCGGACCTTCGAATCATGTGTCGGTCCTGTAGGCCGCTTGCGAATCCGTCGCACTGTGGACGGCTCATCGGTTCTGGGAGAACAAATACACGTCCGTCGCTCCGACCTCACCTGCCCACATTGCTCCAGAATATTCGGTTATATGCACCCCTATGAAAATCTTCGATAAAGCAACACAGTCCAGACGCCAAAACATACATACTTCACAAAACACCCATACAAGACACCTCCCCGCAACTCCACCCCCCCCCCTCCTCCATGCATCACTCCTGCAGCAAAAGGGCAATCACCTTTGACAATGTTTGCATGACAGGCGAAAGGTTGCATATCAAATCATGCACGCCTTGCTTAGGCGCGATCATGTCCTTTACTGTAGCATGGCACCTATCGAGTGGGGACCAGGTCGTGTATGACACTCATATACGGGTTGTTTAGCTTGAACATCCACTGCATTCATCCCCATCATAAACTGGTTGTCAGACTCGGACGGCCACCTGGTGCACGGGAGAGGGACGAGTGAGGTGAGACTGACACAAGAGAATACATCCTCAAGGCAAATCAGTGCGATTCCGAATTAAAATAAGCCCGATGTGGTTGAGTCTGTCACGACGCGTTAAAAATCATGGTTTGGACGATTGTCAGCTCACGTAGTAACTCGATCCTCAAGATGAATATTTTGGAGTGGCTAGATGACTGAAAGTCAGACTGCTGTGGCTCCTCCTCAGGTTGGCCTCTTTATCATTTTCTTTTGTGGAATCCAAACCTCGTGATTGTGGGCTGTTGTATATGGAGCTAATATTCGTGCTTTGGAGGGTTGCCTACTGAATGGCTAACTCGGCCGTCTCAGGAGGGGAAGTCAAGCTCAATGTTTCCTTTTGAAAGGGACTGCAATACCATTTTATTTCATGGGATCTACTTCACCTTTATTGTAGCATGTTGCCTGCAGTGAGGACCAGGACATGCATCGCGATCGTTGAGGAGTTGTTCACCTTTGTCAGTCACTATTCGCGCGCCACTTTCGGCCCCCCTAGTATTATCTTGCCATCGGATCAAGGTAGATTAGGAGGATGGAGTGCAGTAAATGCTTCACGAGTCTGCTTCACTGACAACTAATTCATCCGCATGCCACCTGTGCTGCGCCCATTCCGTTAGGCGACCAGGGCAATCCTTCTTACGATCAGTTAGAAATTGCGTTATCTAAAAAGAGCAAACATTACGACTTCCAGTTGAGCTGGATCAGCGAGCGTGAATGCGAAACATAGAGCGAATGCAGATCTCGTACCAACAGTTGGGTCTTCTCTCCCATAGGAACGGCCGTTTCTCCCTTTTGCACTCTGACTGTACGCTGTGCTTAAACATACAGCCGTTGATGATTTAGCAGACACCACCTTAGAACGCATGATCTGTTATTTTAATACGTTAGGCACGTTTAGTATATCTTGAATTGCTTGCTATTTTGCAGGGTTTTCAGGATACGCAGACCTGATTTAATGAATCCTTGCCCGCGTGCATGCGGAGACGGCCATAATTCAGTTGAGTGAATTTGGACATCAGTATTGCATTTGGTGGAGACGCCACCAACCGGCGGAGAGTAACACGTTCGTCCAAAAATATGACGACGAAAAAACTGGTCTCGAAGCTGAGGGTGGCAGGCACCGTTCTGCCTTGACAAAGAGCATTTGAGAGCCATTGTTAGGGCTATCCCCACGTAATGGTTTGCTCAATTGCAACAGAAATAGGTGTACCCCGCAGGACCTTTCGTCAACGTCTCCTGGTCTTTGGAAGGTTACATAACGTTGACGAATGTTCACCGAAGGAGGGAATTAAGGTTAAAAATTGCATTGTTTTTAAATTTGTCCAGCGATGCTTAATCTCACCAGAAAAGGCCAAGTGCCGAGTTTCATCGTAATTTGCGACAAAGCATAATTACTTTATGACAATTGTCGCTGTTGAGCACATTACGTTTTTACAGAAATAGAGCTATAAATCGCAAACCAAAGCCAAGCACACATCCGGAAGGTTACGAAATCTGTTTGGACTTCTGCGGTCGCCATTTAACACAACATGCTGAGAAATAGCGAATAAACCGTGGCAGGCGACGACTGTCAGGCAATCGAAGACGTACAAAGGATGCTGATGACACAACAACCGTTTTGTGGATAATCGATAACGTTAAGTTCTTCCGAATTAGTATGCCCGATCACTCGTTCAACATTTCAGCTTACAGGATTTGAATCAACCAGACTGTGAAACCCTGGGCCATCCAACATGTCTGAGCTGCCCCCTATCGATTACTCTTTGGGGGTATGGGAAAGTCTTTTTGATAAAAGTAGTTTTCACTTAAACCTCAATCAAAAGAGCCTGTAAAGGAATTCATCGATTCCGTAGCAAACAAATTCTCCAACAGTCACGTGAATGGACTTTTGTCTCGTTGATATAAGTCAGTAGATGGTGCATACTTCACTTAACAAAGCCTTTTTCCAAAGGTTGTAATGCCCAGAAATAAGCCGTAAAAATTCAGCATTCCAAATCACAATTGAACGCTTGTTGCAGTGTTCTTTTTGGCTGCATCGGAACGAAGTCAAAGTCGGATTTTGATACTATGGAATAAGCTTTCGCAATGCCAATAAATAGTGAAGCTCTCTAGAAAAACCGACAACTACCTGTGATGTAAAATCGAGAATTCCTTGGCTTTTTGATATAGTCTTCAGTGTCTGCGAACTACAAACAGTTTCACTTGCAGCAAGAGACAGATCACTTGAAGCTATTTTTTTGGATCTACAATTGGATTCATCGTGAGGCAATTAATTTCTGACTGTGAGGACTTCATATTCCCATTGTCCGGTGTAAGAGAAGTCGTTCGTTGTCTTACTTTAGCTTGAGACTAAAATTTGACCATGAATTTCTGCTTATATTGCGTTTATTCTCATGGTTGTCTTGCCAAGGCCTCTTTTAAGATTTATTTGAGAGATTTGTCTGGAAGACGATAATTAACACGATACGCAGTTCTGGTAAAAACTGATTCGTGACGTAATGGAAAGAGCATCGTCCTGTTCAGCAAGAATGCACGAGTTCGATCCCAGTCTTGCCAATATCTACTTAAAAATTCTTGTTGACTGGAGTCAACATAAAAATTATTATAAGACAACGACCGAGGGTATGATCATTAAAATCTAAATGAAAGGCTGTCTTGATTCGTCTAGCCAAGGTAGTCACCAAGTGGAAAACACATGTGCGCAGTAGAGCCAAACCAAAAAGAATGCATATATTGTCAACATTTGGCTTATAAAAGCTAAAGGTTCAAATGACAACGACCGTAGAGGGCTGAAAGTGCAAGCCCAAACGATTTAGAGTTATCTTATATTCCAGAACATACTGAGCCGGCACGATAAAATCCGATATGGGATACTAAAGAAACCATTGACTACAGTCCGATGTTTGATATCGAGAACCACTTTCTGCATATCAGTAGAATCCAGTTTTAGTACATACCACGACACCTGTGCCGTTGACATTAACAGCATTGAGATACACAAATGAGATTCTCGGTGGTCCTGGTTTCCAGCACATAAGGGAAGTTTGGGCGTGAGCATTCCAAGCAATTGCACCACCATGTTAACCAGAGTTGTCAGGGACATCACTGTTGTTGAGATGATGGCATCTACACCTACCACCTTAGTGTTGCGCGGGTCACGGTCTAGCTGGCGTAGTTCTCGCATCCCACCATGCAATGCGTCGGTCCTTCGTCCTTCCGAAGAGGCCAATTTCTGCACTTACTATGCAGCCCACTTTCGGAAGTCCGGAAGCATCGGGTCCTATGGACGCTGTAGCATAAGTCGAGAGGCACAGTAACGGAACGTGGATTTTAATAGAGTGCCGTGAATTAAGAGTGGATTCTGTTTTCAGGTCTCAAATTTGACGGCAGTCTGCGTAAAGACGGAACGTTAGCAGCCGTAGTAGTGGCGACTCATGCGCGCCAACTCAGCGGACTGTGTTATTGTTGCTTTTTAATTTCCTCAGGAAATGACCGTCAACTTGGAGTACACCAATTTGAATATAGGATTATAGACGCAGACCGAGATTTGACATGTATATTTAGGCCGAAGCCCTAAGCCACAACTGAATAACCGCATAATATTCAGTAAATTGTCAACAGGCAGTCAGTAGTATATATTTGGATTACAGGGTACCATTCTGGCAGTAGAGGTACTAGCTAAAAGCCCAGACACGTGTTTGGCCGATATTCTGCCTCTGCATGGCACACCTACAGGGGGTTCAGCATTCCCCGCGTGCTTTCTAGTAGATACCTCCAGCTTAGAAATTGATGCGTTTTAATTTCCTCAGAAATTAACCACTAAGTTGAAGTAAATCAGTTAGGATTAAGGTTGTTGTGGGGGGGGGGAGAGGGGCGCTCACCGATCGTTCCTACGGAACTCACTCATTCCGTTGTGCCTTACGAGCTCTCTCTCGAGCCCAACCAGCAGCCGCACAGCGGCGCATAATATAGGCAGAATGGTATTACCGACAAAGACAAGGGAGACAGTCTCCCTTGTCTTTGTCGGTAGAACTAAGGTTATTCTGCCTGAGGAGTTTCATCTGTTTCACGTTTCTTCGCATATCCTTTTTTAACACAAACATCTCTTTCTGCTTTCTACGCGACCGTTCGCAAATACTTCCCGGACTGATGCTTTTTGGACTTATCACTCACCCCGTGCTGCACATATTTCCCGCAAAACATTTCTCCATTGTCAATGCATAATACTAAAATGTTGTAGGTTAAAATGACAAAGGTTGGAATGGACTGAGTCACTGAATTCTCTAACTTGTGAAAGAATGTAGCCAAAGAAAGGATAATTTATAAAAACCTGGTACACCGGAACAATTTGACTATTTATTAACAGCAAACAGGGACAACTCAAGAAAATTTGGTCTAGCGGATAACTCCCTTGAAGATACCCCCGAAAAAGGGAGGCTTCCACGAAACTTGTTAGTGCTTTCCAGTTATTCTTGCCTCTCCTGTCGCCCCCAACTGGCGATTCACATCAGGGAAAATACCGCAGTGGATGGGACTGTAAGCATCCACACATTGCACTGCATGGCCTACAACGTGGACATCGGATCGCCGATAAGTCAGCACGAATAATGATCCCCGATACTGAGGACAACGATGGTATTTTATTGCCAGTCGAATGTTGTGTAGGCATTTGCATTCAGTCTTATGAATATATAATATAATTAGGGATTAAGCAACTTTCAACTGTACAATGAACCGAGTGGGATATTTTACTTCATTGTGTAAGCTGTACCTCTGCGTTAGAGGCACACACTTATTAATATGCAATTTTATTGTTCATTTTTGAGTAATAATTCGAATTCCTACACTAATTTTGGTGAAACCTGCAATAAAGTCGAGAAGTGGAACTTGTGTGCGTTCGAAAGCTCAGGCTAGTAATTTAAGGGCTCTCAACACCGTCTTTTTCTTAACTAATTTAACCAATGAGTGCATATTTCCTTTACAAAAAACCTGTGTTTTGTACGTGGGTCTTTTGTCCAAATATTTTACTATTCTGCTCGCAAGAATGTACTTTCCGAACCTCCAAATTGTTTTTGAGTTGAAGGCAAAATACGTGCAAGCAAAGTATCACAATGTAGTTCAGAAACCATATTAGTTGTCTATAAATACTTATGCAGGAAGATGCACCTTGATAAAGGCGCTATTAGGAATAACACTCATAACACAACCGACAGACATCTTTTCCCATCAAGTGACATTAAGCATTCTCCAATCATTTGTTCGTATTTTTTCCTTTGCCAATCTGATTATTAAAGCTTCTCCCAAAACAACCTGCAACCTTATTAGCTTGTTGTGCAATTGTGCAAGAAAGTGTTGCTCTTTCCTGCCATCTACGTGGTTTTCGGGAATATTAATAGGTATTGTTCCTAAAACCTGTCATAACAGAACATTTCCTCATCTCAGAAGAACTTTCTTATAAAAGCCTAGGTAAGCGGTAATGCGGTGGAGGTGGTCTGTTGCCTCTAACGCGGCAGGCGCATGTCCATTCTGGAGCGCATTGGCCATTTCTATCAGCCCTTCGGATATCAGAACAAAACTGACACTCCCATAAGGAATCCTGCTGGAAAATCCAGGTATACATTTGCCAAACGGTTAAAAGTCGTGTTTATCCACAATTGCCTTTGGAGGGGCGTAAGCGCTTGCCGTCAGTATGGCAAATCATACAACATGTGTATGCTGCTGACTACCCGATGGCAGCTTATGAGTATTGTGCGGTTATTCCGCTGAAGTTGATGGAATTCGGTCAAAATATTCCTAATAACTTTCGCACTACACTTATAAAGCTTCACCTCGAAGGATTTGTTTCACTTTGGTTTATTAAGTTTTGGAGAGATGAAAAAGCTGAAATGTTAAAACTGAAGTGTCTACCAGAAAGCACCCGGGGAACGCTGGGGAACCCGTTGGTGAGGCTAACACCTTGTCGCTGTGTCATGCAGCGGCAGATTACCGGCGAAACAGATGTACGGTCCTTTAGCTGGTTCCTGCGCTGCCAGTATGGTGAATCGTACAGCATATTGACGTTTGTCTTAGTGTCAAATTCGCAACTCCTCTTCTACAGTAGTAATTTTTATTTGCATTTATGGCTCTCTTCTGGCAACTATTTTGATTGTATTAATAGCACCTTTATAGATTGGCCAAGCTTTTCTCTGGTGCTTTTTTATCATCACATAGCCATTTACAAAAGAATAAAACTGGAAAATTCAAATCAAGACCTCTAAATTCATAAAATGCACCCATTTCCTCTTACATCAAGAGCTTAGTTAAACTGTTGTTTACCAATTTTGCTAAAGAAACCCAATCTTTTGAAATGCTGACCGAAGTTCTTAAATAGGTGGGATTGTGATAATGGCTATTATCTAACATAATCCTAAGATATTTCCGACACGCTTTTGAATGAGTTTCTTCTCGACAAAAAATGGCTACTTGTGTAGTAGGTATAGTCCCCACTGGTTTTCGATGATCTTGATGATCCAAATAAACTTTGTAGAAATAAGCGTAAGCATATTCTTTTATGTACTCGTATGGTAGATAATTACGACCTCGTCGAAATTCATACATGAGGAAAGGGTATTTTTGACTTTAAGAAAATGTTTTCCATTCCTTATTGATTTCGAACTTGACCTGCAGCTGCACTTGCGCTTAGTGTTTCCAATTTACGTGCCGTAAACTTTACGTGTAATGAAAAGTATATATCTGTCTGCACTATTAAGATGCCATGTAGGGTTTATAAAATTTTACAGCGGATACGGACCATGTTTGGAACTTGGTAGATAGCATTCACACACGGATGGATAAAACGCTGTGTGAATGGACATTCGAACGTCTTACAAAATCTTATAGTAACAAACATGTTTGAAACCGAATGAGGCCCGTTGTGAAAGATAAAAGATGAAGAAGACTCCGCTTGTTTCCGACTGAATAAAAGGGCGTAAGCGCTTGCCGTCAGTATGGCGAATCATACAGCATGTGTATGCTACTGCCTGCCAGATGGCAGAATGGGATTCCGGGCACAGAAGTTCTTGAAAGGACAGGAATCCTCGGCATCCACGTCATGCTGAGACAACTGCAAGTACGTTGGATCGGCCACCTCGTGAGGATGGAAGACACACGATTACCTTAACGAATCTTGCATGGTGATATCGCTAGGAGTTCCCGCCGGCAAGGAGTACAAACCCACTACTACATGGATACCTTGAAAAGCTCCTTGAAGAATCAATATATCGACCCGAAGACTTGGAACGTGCTCGCACAAAACCAGCCCGCCTTGAGAAATGCAGTGAAAATTGGAGCAGTCAACCACGAAGCAAATCGGATCGTCGCCGTCAGAGTCAAGACGAAGGCTTGCAACTCATAAATGTCTCGACTTCTTAATGCAAACAGCAAGCCGCCTTCAAAATGGCCGCGCTGCCAGTGCAAGTTCCGCACATGGATCGGGCTTTTAGAGCACATTCGTAAGCAAAACACCAAGAGCACGGAAACGTCATCTTCTATTCCCAGAACACCCCTACCATTGCCCCTGCCGAAAACCCCACGATGACGACCAATCCCGTCACAGGTGATCAGTCTGCTGATGCCACGCCGCCATCGATCTCCGGCACCATCCGTTCTAACGGAACTCCTGCGTCGGCCACAACGACAAGCTCCTCCACCACCGCGCACTCCTCCTACCGATGGGATGATATCCGACATCACGTCACCTGTTACCATCACCTCCAACACACTCACCTCCGGCAATGTTGACTCGGTCCATACTTGTCCTCGTTGCGATCACACATTCATCTCATACATTGGCCTGGTTGGTCACTTGCGATTCCATTACGCAAGGACTGGCGAACCAGTATCTTAAGTACCAAAGTACACTCCCCACATCCGCCTCCACTGCCCTCGCTGCTCTCACACATTCAGTCACCGAATGGGCCTACTTTTTCTCATGCACATTCACAAAAGCCTGCAATAAATCACTGAAGATGCTACGACATCAACACACATTCCCCCTTTCTCCGTGTATCTTCTCATCAGCAAGTGAGATATGAGAGTTCTACCTCACTTGAAAGTGACATATTTGTGTGTGAGCGTTTGTGAAGCGAGGCCGTGCATGCAGCGCACGCAGGCGAACTCTCTAGCTCTGTCAGCCACTGTACCTATTCCTCGGACCAGACAGCTGACCGGCTCGGACCGGCCTAGGGACGTCTCCGGCCGCGCCAGTCATTGCTCTTGCCGTATTTGGTTGGAATCCTGGCCAAGTGTATGGTGTGGACCAGGGGATGTTATGGTAGGCCTAGATGCGGATGTGGCCGTGCCAGCTACCTGTGCCTTCTCCTGCCTCCGGTCCTCTTGACTATGTTTTCACACAAGACCCAGGTGAGGAAGGCGGATAGGGTATAGTAGATGCAGTGCAAATTTACTATCACTATAAATTAAATCATGCGCAAGTTGCCGTCCACGCTTCAACTTCTTGTGGAGCACACGACGATCGAGCTGTCGTGCGTGTGCGCGTGCGTGTGTGTGTTTGTGTCACCACCTCGGAAGAGGACATGCAAAGGAGCATGGACCCCTTAACCGCCGCCTGCGAGAGCATCCGTCCGGTCATTAACACGGAAAAGACGGTGGTTATGCATCACTCGCCACCCAACACTGCCCACAAAGCGCCATAAATCAGCGTGAACAGAATCCACCCAACTGCAAGTGGTAGACATCTTCACGTATCTGGGCAGCACCCTCTCCCGCAGCACCAAAATCGACGACGAAGTAGCCCGCTGGATTTCCGAGGCCAGTCAAGCCCTCGGCCGTCTTCAAAGCACAGTTTGTAATCGTTACGGTCTGCAGCTCAGCAAGAAGCTGAGGATGCACAGGGCCGTCATCCTTCCGACGCTGCTATATAAGATAGACAACTGGACAGTGTACGCGAAGCAGACACGCGACTCAACCACTTCCACCTCAGTTGTCTTCGCCACATACTACTGTTGAGGTGGCAGGATCGAATCCCGGACACTGGTGTACTGGAACGGACGGGAATCCTCAGCGTCTACGCCATGCTGAGACAGCCGCAACTGCTTTGGAGCGGCCATCTAGTGCGGATAGATGACGAGCAGCTGCCCAAACGACTCTTCTATGGAGACGTCGCCGCGGGTTCCCGCCACCAAGGAGGCCAAATTCTTTGATACAAGGGTACTACGATGTCCTCTTTGAAGTGTCTGCAAATCAATCCTACCAATTAGGAAGACCTCGCCCGAGACTGACCGAACTGGAGGAGGACAGTGAAGACAGGCGTTGCGACCTACGGAGCCAACCGCATCGTCGCTGCCAAAGCCAAACGTGAAGCACGCAAGTGACAGCTGCGTCCATCCCGCAATGCCAACACACAACCGCCTCCAACGTGCCCTTGGTGTCAACGGACATTCCGGTCACGAATCGGACTTGTTGGACACCTTGCGACCAGCTTCCCCACTCGGGCCGCAC
>CACRXP010000156.1:386144-409366 GCA_902702965.1 Spirometra erinaceieuropaei
GCAGTTCCCAGCCACTGTCCAAACCGGTCAGCTGTCTGGTCCGAGGAATAGGTACAGTGGCTGACAGAGCTAGAGAGCTCGCCTGCGCGCGCTGCATACACGGCCTGGCTTCCCAAACGCACTCACCACGGTTTCGTACAACCTGGGGAGTGGGCCTGCATGCATCTCAATTGTGTGAGTCTACCAGAGGTCACGCCAAGAAGAAGCCTTCGCAGCCAGACTCAGTCCACTGGTCAGCCTCTCGACACACAAACACATGACTAGGCTGACTGTGTTGACTGATTTAAAGCGTCAGTTGGCAGTCTTGCCTTCCACTGCGATTGGCGCATCGCGACAGTCTCAGGCCCGGATCACACACGCAGCAGAGGAGCCACATGTAAAGGAAGCCGAGAAACACACTTTCCACTTACGCGGAATTGGACAATCACCTTGTTCTGTTGTGTGGTTGTGGGTCATTTTAGTGTGCTTTTTAGGTGCTGGTGAGAATAGTGATGGGATTGTATAACTGGCGGTATTCTACCGCAGGTTTTCGCGAATGCGCATATGATCGAAGAGGGCCATGCCTTGGGAAACAACACGCTGCATTTCAGCCGTTGCGGACTATGATACCGTATGCGCGAGAGCGGGATTGGCGCAGGACGGTAGCTTCCGCATCACGGTTACCAGAGTGTGAATGCTCAGTTAAACACAGTTTTGGGTCGCTACATGTGACTTGTTTGCTAATTAAGGGCCGAGAGGAACAGTCCGGGCACAAGGCTCATGAAAGGCCTTATCGCTCCCACAGGGTGTTCCCGATCTCTGGAAATGTCCTACGTCCCGCCGGTTATCCCACAACCATTCTAACATGCAGGTACAGGCTTACTGTTTTTATGATGTCCTGCTTGCACTTATACTAGTACTTATTTGTAGGTATCATGGTCCCGGGGTTTGCTTCACGTTTTTGTGGCCACGGACTGCACAACGGACTGCTCTGTGGGCCTCTCCACGCTGATAGATTTTCCGTCCTATCAACCACATCGGTGGACCCGGTGGGAATTTCTCCATCATATCTGGCATCCCGATTTCATCTGTGGCTCCAAGAATCTGTGCTCTACACAGAAGCAGCACCCAAAAGGCTTTACTTCACCGGCGGACATGACCACATGAAGGAATCTGCTGTGTGTTGCCACATCAGGCACATCTATGCGATTCCACTCGTTCTACTCCACCCTCACCTTTAGAGGATCCTGCAGATAAGTCCGCCCACGCCAATTCAGGTCATTTGCTGCCGTACCTACCGTGGGTCGAAGTGGAACTCGGAAACTCTCTGAGATGTCAAAACATTTATGTCTGGGGTCTGACTGCTTACTAACTTACGGGAAAGGGGACCAGAACGGGTGCTTCAGACAAATACTAGTTTACCCCTTCTGCATAGCCTACCGTGGCTGCTGTACGCTACACAGCCCGCTCAAGAATGCAATATGGGCTATCTATTCCTTTAACGACATTGCTTAACCTAGGAGTCTTGAATAATCATTGACAGACCGACTTGCAAGGAGAACAGTTGTGTTTCAATAGAACGTGAATGTCACGCCACACTTCTGGAAACGGTAGAGAAGCAGGGTAGGGTGTTGGAGGTGTTCCCCAGCCTCCCGACGGGTGACTTAGACATCGGCCATATAAGTACAACCAGAAGGATTTCCGCTTAAATCGCGATCAATGAAGCGTTAGAATCCGTGTGAGGCACTTCGGAGACCAAATAGCCTGTGAATAAATTCGAAGAAGCCAAAAGGAGTCGTCAGTGACGTCTTGGGAACGTTTTCAGGCGCAATCGGAATTAAATGAAAACGCCAAACACTGCATCTGCATCACAACCTCGCCATTCTGCGTCCCCTGCATATGGCGCCCTCAGTAGACGTCACGTTCACTTTCCTAATCGGCTCGTTACTGATATCTTTTAGACTTGTACACACCTTTCGCCTCGTTTTACGCCGCCCTCCGGTCTCGGATGGGAATGGGTGAAGGATATTGTGCCTAGGTGTCAGGCTAACTTGTTTTTAACTGAGTACCTTTCTCCAACTGTACTGTTTGTTTTGATAAGCGCATACAACCCTGCCGGAGTTTTCCGTGCGACAGTTGTGCCGGATTTTCAGGTCGTTTGATAGTTGATTTTTAATTTCTACAGCAATCCTGACTCTTCCTGTCATTCGTAGTTGGGAGTTGCTGATGGCGTCTTTTGCGTTTTCAACAACCAGATTCTCCAAAAAGAACAAGTACTAAAGTAACAACAAATCAAACTTTCTGGAGAGCAGCGGGACGCTGGTCGCTGGGCCAACACTTACCCTGCATTCTCGATCTCTCAAGGGTCTTCGATGCCGTAAACTCAACGGGCTCTAGAGAGACATTAAAAATTTAATGCCCCGAACGATTTAAGCTGGCGCTCAGACAGATTCAAAACGACGAGATGGCGCGAGTCTACGACCGTGAAACAATTAGAATAGTATTTGACATACCAGTGGAATAAATCGAGGACGTGTGTATGTCTCGGCCCTCCTAAACCTTACAATCGCAGTAGTGCTAAGAAAAGCTCATCGTGAAGAACCGCCAGGAATCGACGAAAACTGTGAAGCCGACGACGCATGGTATCACGAAAATCAGTCTTTTCTTGGCCGACGATCACGTATTGGACTCCACAACTGAAGCGGACGTTGGGCACGGTTTGGATCTCATAGCTTTTTCGTGCTTCGGATTCTGGTTAGTTATTGGCAGTGAGGAAGCAGCTGTTTTGCCTCGACAAGAAGCCTGGATAGGTCCTGCCAGCCAGTCGTATAAAGGAGCAAGTCGGCGAGGGCATAAAAGCCAACTGCCAACACTCAACACCGCTATTGCCCCACCCTTACGAAAATGTCTGCACTTTCGTCGCCACTTCAAGAATCTGGTTGGTCCCGTCATCTAATTCGCATTTATCGCAGTGGAGCCGATTTCAATCCATTCGCTGCTCTCATACCGAAGAAACGGTTGCAACACTCGTTAGATGGGACCGTGATCTTCAACCAGTGTACCCCGTCATCCTGTCGGACAAACCCGAAGACACCATAACAGGGAAAGCGCAGGGGACGAATAAAGACCACCAGCAGTGTTGAGGTAGTGCCAACCTGACCCAACCCGGATAGAATTTGCTAGTCATGCCACAGCCTACTCGGACATTTGGGTATGCATGGTGGGAAAAATAGACAACCGCGTCGGTCAACGGCCGCCAGGCCCCCGAAGTCATTCCTTAAGTTTCTCACAGCCGCAGGCTTTTTATTAGTCAGTTCATCCACCTGCGTCGCTCCGAAAGCTAGGGCACGGAAAATGTGCGGACATAAATGGGTTCATCAGAAAGAGGTGGATCTCTGCTAAAGTTTCGTACTTGTCTTGTGGCGATGGCCTTTCTGAACGCTGTAATCTCCAGTTTCCGGGGAAGACGAGAAAGTTCATTTGATTGTCTGCTTCTGTTTTCATTCAAAATAGTATCAGCGAGTCAGCAGAATTCAGCGTTTCCTTTAACTGCTCAACACGGTTACTTTTGTAGGTGACAAATGTGACCTCAACTCAGGGAACCTAGAATTTGCGTTCACATTTGCTACACACCAAATAGTCTATCCAGTGGAGACCAGTTCCCTCATCTATACCAGGGGGTGAAGGGTCAGTTGACGTGAATTTAATTTGTCAGTACACCTATACAACGAATATGAAGATCTTGAAACTCCATCCCAAACGCTTGGAGGATTGTTAGGACTTCCAACGCTCATGCCTACCATATTATGGTTCAACCAGAACTTCGCTTTCAGCCTCCGTCGCTAGTTGCTGGGGCATAAAAGTAAAGAGTGCGCGGCATTGAAGGACACCATCCACTCATCTGGTTCTAGAGTTTGAACTTTCATAAGTGTGAGAAATGAGGCTACATATGTTGAGTAGTCTTTGGGCAGGAAGTAGAAGCATCGGGGATCCATTTCGTTAAATTGTAGGTTTGGTTGCTGCCACATATAATGGGCGGTAAAAGCGACTTCATAACTTGTGATAACAACTCGTGTTTTCTGTCGCTGGAAGAACGGATCAGGAGTGCAAACTAGAAAAACGCACAGCTCCGATCAAGAAGGGCATTGTGGCTCTCAGGGAGACCCCATTATTAGAACAAGGTTGGGATAAACATTTTTTTCAAAATCAGATGTTCAGAAGAAGAGGACATCATACTGGAGTAGCTCTAGCCATCTAAAAGGCACCGCGGGACAATTTCCTTCCCTCTCGCACGGTAGTAACAGTCGTCTCATGACGCTGACGCTCTACTGGATGTAAAGAAATTTCCAACCATGACCAATGCCCACGCCCTCTAGTGACAGGACCATGGCAATATAATGGACAATTTCAGGGAAGAACATTGCGCCCTCTCCACGTCTGTATTGAATACATCCAGAGTGACTGCCCTCGGTGACATCAATTCCCGCGTGGTCAAGAAACCACTTTCTGTTAGGGAGTGCCACACCAACATGAGGTTAGCAGTTAAAACGAAATCGGCTTCCTCCCACTAAACAAAACATTCACAGAACACTATCTTCTTCCAACAACGTCTCTTTCCTTCCAAATCCAAAAAAGATAACGTTTACGAACCCTCGCCCTCACCACTGGAAACCGTTGGACTATGTGCTCAACAGGATATGGGATCAGCGTGATGCGCTGGTAACAAAGATTATATGAGATGGGGAATGTTGAACATGCCACCGTCTTGTCAAGTTGACAAACTCTCCGAAACTTCAACTCCACCGGTGTGCTCGGGGTGAGGAACTACCAAGGAATTTCAATACTTTGATAGCCGATGTGGTTAAAAGCAGGTCAGGTCTCATCAATTAAACAAACTTTAGTCTGGAACAGATCTAAATTCTGTTAGATGGCGACACTAAGATCAGAATGGGAGAGACTACCGGAGGTCATACGCGTCAATTCCGCTTAAATTATGCGATCTCCATGCCGATCAAACGAAAACTGGTTTGACGGAAACGCCGAGGACACCCAGTACCTCCTCTCCGAGAAAACAAGTTACACAAGACCAATACCGACAGTGACACCGAAACAAATACGATGCCCCTTATAGCTTCTTAGTGTCTCTGAACAACCCAATACTATGCAACGTAGTAGCGTGGCTGGCGTCCACCGTGACGCTTTTGAAATACGATAACGATCACCAGCATTTTGAGTTCACTGCGAAATGTCTCTAGTCTTGTCTATTCATGCATAAGTTAACGAATTTGCGTCGGTGGCAGTCCGATCTGGCCACTCCTCGAGGGTATTGCAATTCATCAAACTCGTCTCGTGGTTCGTTATAACGCGCCTTAATGTTCAGTGTACGTGACCAAAACCCAATTTTTGAGTGTTTGCCATATCTGAAATATAGACATAAACACTGTGCTCCTGTTGAGCCACAAACCGACCAGAACAGCTCTTAACTAAACTCCTTGTACTGGATACTCTTTAACCTCTTAACTTCGAACATCTAATTTTCCAAATTTAGACTATTCTGCTCCGTTTATATATCGATTTGTGGTCCTTAGAACTTACGTCAGATTGTGTTTAATTATGTATCTGAAAGGTATTATTTGGCTTACCACTTCCTGCCCTTCTGCTGTAATTTGAGAAGATAGAAAAGAAAGTCATATAAGCATGAGGTTAATTACCTCCAAACGGAAAGAATATCTAACGTTAAACAGTTGTCTTATTATACTGAAACTGTTTCGTGGGATAACGGTTAACTGTGTGAATGATACAGACGTCTTCATCAATTCCAACATGACTGTTGAAACTTCCAATCCTAGATCTAGAACTTTAAGCTGTATCTAGACAATGTCTGAAATATTTTTCAGATGCAGCAGAAATTCCTGTTATAAGTATTCCCCGCGCGCATGTTTCTGACGGTGTTTCAATAACAATCTCAGAACTCCCTTTTTATTTAAATTTCGATATCGACGCTTCGGATAATTAAAGATCAGGAAGTAACCCAGACAGACCTTTCTGCTGAACTCGAATTTCATTTCCTCAGTAGCAGTAAGAACACTGACAAAAAATTTATGTGATGTGCAATACTCATCATAGAAGTTGCTAACCGAAGCGGCTTTGATGACGACCCACCCTTTGTAACTGTTAATCATTTGCCGCTATCATATGAGTGCGTGGGTGTTACTGATAACTGACACAAGGGGTCTTACTTTCAAAGGCATCTCCAGTCCCACTGCATACTGCATATATTGTTCAGCCGCAAATTCAATACTGCGCACTGCACTGACCACCATGATCCGCTTGTGGCAACCAGGTCTTACAAGTATTCATAATCAGTCCAGCATACTATGTTCGCCCCCACAAGCGAAAAGACGAGTACCAGGAAGCAGTTGCATTTTACTAGTCCAGGAGAGTCTTATGAGGCTTTTATTCCCGCTCTTGAGCAAGGTGGTTTTCAGGACTAGTAAGCATGGCCCGACCACAGACAACATGCGCGTTCATATGTCGCGCAAGCCCCATGTACTCGCGCGTAAAGCAGAGGATTTTTAAGAACGGAAACCGACCTATCTGCAGTATTGTAGCCATTAACATATCCGCCCTTTAAGAATAACTGGAATACGCTCTCATCTGCCTCTCTTTTAAGCTTTATCATCTTTAATCCAGATCCACGCTTCTAGATAATTGGATCGGAGTCCCATTACTTACGCATGCCAAGTTCCCTCCCACGTTAGTCCAAATTCCTGACGAACATATACTTTCCGTTAGCTAGCAAGGGGACTACCGGAAATTTTGCTACGAGTTTCAGGAAAATGGCGTGTTTTTCAGCATTTATTCATGCTTACAACAGGACCAAAATCCGAACACGAAGTAATAGGTTTAAAACATGTTCTTGGTAAGTTTATTTCACCCCACAGCATTATCAGCCTTATTCCATTGCTGATTAAGAGTGGAACCGTAAATATTATTGTATTATAGAGAAGTTTCACAGTGATGAGCAGTCCATGTTATAGTACCTGGCACATTTTGACTGCTGGGAGTTGTGGGAGACAACGGATCTTAGTTTAAAGATGTCTCAGCCAACGCACTCGTGAATTAAACGCATGGTTTTAAATAAAATATGGAAAACATGCGTTACAGTTTTATTACCAAGCACTAAAAAGGGGCGGGCATAAAGACACGGTATTCGAATGCTTTAGAGGATGGATTAACAAAATATTGCTCATCCGCCTGTTTAACTCAATATTAGAATTGCGGAAATTCAGTCTGCTTTTGGCAAATGCATCTGGAAGCCGGACCAATCTTTTTTGGGCGAGTGCTCAGATAATTAAAAGGATTGATAGTACTTGGAAGATTCCCTTCATTGATAAACGTTTTCAGATGCAGCATAAACTGCGTTATTAAAGAAGATGGGGTTGTCGTTTTCTGCAGTGTCTATAGGGATGGAGGTTCTTTGCCGCATAAAACTATTCTAGACTGAATATCCAATGGAGTCAGGGGCAAAAATGGACCAAACCAGACTAACATGATGGCCTCAAGGTCAGAATGATGTGTGCGTTAATGTCTGCGCTCTTTTTTGACTCGGCTATGGTCGGTAGAAGTATATGCAGAGGAATACGCTATGGCTGTTGCCGATTCCCATGCTGTACTTATTGTTCTACGATTTGGAGGCTCTATCCACTAAGGACCTTTAAGACAACATAAAAATATTTTCAATATCTAGGAACATGTTAGGATCTGCATTCAAACTCTACTGAAAATGTTTTTAGACTTTCATAAGGTAAGTTGACCCTCATCGGAGGTCAACAACCATATAACGGGACCCTGCTTTTGCCTCAAACATCTGAGCAGATGATCATTCCATTTTGAGTCCATCACCAGTACACTTCACGGGCCAAATTGCGGAATATTTTCTTCTCTTATGGAAGTATCTAGCCTTCAATATATAAAATATAAAGTTCGTTTTTACTATGAACTCTGCCAACAACTCGATCAACTACAGAGATATTAGGGGGGTAATGACGGAGACGAGGGTATATTGATACAGTACTCCTTCGGAATTATTCTGCCGACATTTATCCATCCACGATCCTGACCGTCACAACGGAGACATAAATGCTAAAATACGCACGAATACGGCGCAAATGGTCCACTGATAGTGTATATAGACGATTCAGTGGCATTTCCTAAAAATGAAGCTAACCGGTGCCTTGCCAGCTGGAAGTATCTGCCGTTGTAGATCAGATATTTATTGATATGAGAATGGTGGCGGAACAACTTATTGGCTACTGGAAGCAAATAAACTCCAAATGGATGGACTTCGAAGTCCTGTCGGTAACATATGAATATTTCCCGCGTTATATGCTGGAGCTGTGGATTTCGGGTGAAATATTCATATCAACCTTTGTACGTAACCTGAGACTGTCTGTGCCGAAGAATCTACTTCAAATTCAAGCATTTATTTCTAACATGATTAAAAGGCTTAATGGCGAAAACTGTTGTATGTATCAGAAAGCATATGGTGTGCGTTGGGGAACTCACTGACGAGCCAAACGTCACGCGGCTGCGACATGCGGTAGCAAACGAATTGATAAAATAAGTTTTTTGGCAATACCATTCTGCCTATATATATATATATCAGGTGAATGATTTCAGAAATAAATCAGTGCAGGACTTGGAGTTAAATCTCCGGCACATGACTTTTTAGGGTCAGAACCGAAATTTAAATGAACATTATATATATATATATATATTATCTGTCCGCCCCCATTCACACATTAGTTGCTTGCCTGTCAATGGCTGCCCTGTCACACCAGCAAATTTATTCTGACCAGTTAACTTTCTCCACTGTTTATTTCGTCTGACGACGGGTTAGTGTCACCAGCTCGAAAATTTACGAGTAAAACTCCATTTTTTCCGACGAGCCTTCTATCTTCATCATATTATCTCGGAATGCACACTACCTCAGCTATCCAATATATATGTAAATCAGGTGGTACTGACAAAGTCAAGGGAGACCGGAGTGGCCATTTCTGGCTTATTAGCCGTCATCAGCCAGTCATACCCAACCCCAAGTGGGGATCACTTGAGATTCGAACCCGGTATCTTTGGTCATGGAGTTTGACGCTCTACCATTGAGCCACGGGCCCGTTGTCCTGTCGGTTGTGATCGGGAATATTAATTATGATAGTGGGCGCTCACCGATCAGGTTACGGAACATGCTGTTTCCGTTGTGCCTTGGGGCTCATACTAGAACCACCTGATTTACATCATTCTACTAGTCACTGTGCGACTGCCTGCGAGGGTTCTAGTATGAGCCCCAAGGCACAACGGAACGAGCATGTTCCGTAACCTGATCGGTGAGCGCCCTCTATCATATATATATAGAATTCAATAAGCAGGGCTACCGACGAGGCGTCAGGCCAGAGACGGCAGCAGTCGAACCCAAACCCAGGGGGAACACAGACGGGCATAGACAGGAATTGGGAACCGACGAAACCAGGGGACAACCGGCGACGAACACAAACCCAGGAGACCGCCTTCTGGGTCCGAACACAGACAGACGCCAGCCCCTGGGGAGAGCGCCCGACAGTGACAGGACCCCCCAGCCCGACGTCAACACTGGCATGACAGCCACCATCAACACGTTTACGGTCAGGTGTGAACGGGGCGGCGAGCCGAGATCCCACGACAGTTACAGGAACCCACAGCCCAACGTCAACACAGTTACGGGCAGGTGTGAACGGGGCAGCGAGACCCACGACAGTGACAGGAACCCCCAGCCCGACGTCAACACTAGCATGGTAACCACCGTCCACACGAGTACGGGCGGGTGCGAACAGGGCAGGAAGGCGAGATGCGCGGAGGGCAGACAACAGACAATGCAAACAAGAGCAATGGCCGCGGTCGCTCTGATGCCGCTCCCCTTCTCACACCCGACAAAGGATGAGGAGGAGCCGTTGTCGCCACGACAACAAATCGCCAAGCCTTGAGATGCCGCGCGCTGGCAGTCAGTGACACGCCAGCACGAAGAACAAAAACCCATAAATACTGTGACGTGCAGTACGCAAACCACCTCCGATGATGGAAGCTTGTTTGCTTTCGAAATGTCAAGCAAATATACCTATGGTTCCTGAGATCGCCTTATCTTCTCATATATACAGATATATATTTAAACAAATGACAGGAAGTAGTTTGCTCATATAACTGTTTCTACAGCTTGATCTACACAAGAAGCGTACCCACGTCATCCACATCATAAAAATAAAGCGGACTGGACCACGGCCCCATGCACTCAAGTTTGTCCCGACCCTTAGGACAGGGGCACGTTTTAACAAGGTTGAATAAAAAAAGAAAACCTGGTTGAAGTCCCTCTTCCGTCCTTTATCCACAGACGTATAATGACCTCTAAAAACGATTAGCCTTACATTCTATTTCGAGCAAATCTCCCCCCATTACAGACTGTTTGTCTTTGTATAAAAATTCAAACACTCAAAATATATTTTATTCCGCCTTACTCTGAAGGACTCGGCGGCCTCGGTGAGATTTAAGCCCACAATAACAGGAGCAAGACGTGGGTATAGCCAGCGCTCTAACCACCTGAGCTGCGAGACCCCACTTGTTATGTAAAGTTTACATATTGAAATTCTCAGAAGTGAACAGGTACTTCAACAGTTTATGTGTACAAAGATATTTTGCAAATCATTATCCAAGCTACCCGATGGGATTAATATAAAAATTTGGTTTTTTCTTTACTGGTAGCGTCAGAACCGTAGTCTTTTAGTATAAACCTGCCAGACGGTTTCCTTGCTTAGACAAAGGAACTAATGTAGAAGTAATACACATATATATTTTACGTTAGCTTTATTTCCATTATTCACTGACTTGTCTATGCAGAAACATGGACCATATCTGGTGTCCTGTCCTTATGCAGGTCTGTGACAACGACCTCTTGTCCATCCCAATCGAGTTTTGTCTTACGTTGCCACAATCGATCCATCCAAATGGGACGTAGACTAAGGTGCGAGTCAGCTTCCTTTACGTTTCTTTTTCCGAACCTAAATGGTCGAATGTGATTAAAACAAATTTAAACTAATTTCTTAAAATAAGATAATGAACACGCGTTTTATCAAAACTATTCATATATTAAAGAGACAATAAAATAGGGGCCATTGCTGATTAAAAGAAACACGTTTTTTCATTTGCGCGATTTTGTCATCCGTCATTTTAGTGAAGGACGAAATGAAACCTCAATCTCAGAACGTTAAACCCCATATTGTTGACTACATCGGAGAATATAAATGTGTGCTTTGTGTTTCCAGAACAACCAGCAATTACCACAAGGCCCCGTGTTTTTTACTTTTTATAATTGTAATCATAACAAGAGAACAAAATAGTAATCTCAATGAAGCCAGTATTGTGATTCTTTTGTGTCTATGGTTATGGATTTATACAAACGTTAATAGCACACAGGCCAATACAAGCCATTCTTATATTCGGGAGGCATTAAGCTTAAGCAAATGAACTAACATAGAGATTAGATAAAAATATTGTTTTTGAGCGGGCTCTATGTCCATAAGTCAGTCGATTGGCCATATCCGTTATTTTGTAATTCTACTGGCATAATTATCCTGTGAAAAACTTATGACTTTTGTTGTAAAATTCACTTCTCCGTCAGCATACTTTACAGTAAAAAAATATCTAGTAAACATTTTTTATTCTAAGATAGACTTCGGATAATATGGTATACACGAAGCTGTGGCAAGCATAACCAGGCACAAGGCGGCAGCGATAGCGTGTTTATTTTCTTTGCAACAAGAACCTAGGAGTCTCGATTTTGCCTCAACATGCATGTGTATACACATGCACACCAGGCTGCGGTGACTCCTTAAACTGGTTTCTATATCACTCTCAATCGTGGGATCTGCACCACTCTTGTGAAAGCCCAGTACATGTTGTGGGGACCAGGCAATGTGTAGCACGCATAAGCGGACTGTCTAACTTCGTCAGTCAGCGGTCAGAGTCCACCTCCAGTCGTCTTGACGTTTTTTTGTGTCAGAACAAGGTAATTGGGGGTGCAGTGGATACAGCGTAAGTGTGCCACACTATGAGATAATTCACACGAAGGTCATCTGTTGAGGCAACACCGTGGGGTTCACGGTGGACGTCCGAGCGTCCTTCTGTCCCTTGGACCTATACATACATCAAACGTCTGAAGAAATTTGGTTAACTCAGTTATTTTTGAATAAGCAAGATTACTGGTTTAGTTCTATTATTCTTAAATAGTCTCATGTCGGACCTTGCTGAGCTACTTAATTTCCTAGTTGCTTTATAATTTCTTTGCAAATGTCAATATTAAATGGATACTTCTATACTTTTAGTCACATTCATCACGACCTGTTGTCTCTGGTTTAATTGGAGCATAGCATTTTTAGTGAATTTTATTTAGCATAGCTCTAAGTATTTACTTAGGCATATTCTTTGTATAGGAGTACTTTCCGGAAAGTGGCGATAATGTGGTGTAGCTTAACTTGTCTTCCTTATGGAATACAAACAAACGTGGACCTAAACTCTCAAGATTGAGAAAGTACATATTACACACTAGCAATTAGTAAAGCTGGGCCGATATTATTAAACATGCGGCGGAAAACTAGTCTTTACTTTTAGGAAAAATCTATTTATGTTTTCTGGGTATGCTTACTTTAACTCCTTGCCCTTTTGATCATTCCACATCATGCCTCCCTCGTGGTACTAATAGGCCTAACGTTCTGTTTAGAGTTGAGTATGGGTATAGGAGGTTATAGGTCAGGATTCGAGTCGAAGTTAGGGTTGAGGCTATAGGTTATGGTTAAAACTAGGGTAAGGAGTTATCGTTGGGATCATAGGTTATGCTCAGGGTTGGAGTTAGGTTGAGCGGCCGTGGCTAGGGTTGGCTTTATACATAGATTTAGGGTTAGGCTATCAACGTTGTCAAATAAAATTATATCTTCATTCGCGTCCGTTTCAAGAGTCGGATTGAACTATGTATTCTTTGCACTTTTATGGGACCCCGACGGGTCTTTAATAAAAAATTATTGTTATTATTATTATTACCTTCATCTTCCGTGTGATTGCTCATCACGGGGCGGGACCAGTTCGCTTGGAATATCTAACCCATTTGTTCGTTTACACCTTCTAGCTTCCAGGATTTAAAATTGCGTGCTCAGGTTTTTATGCTTTCTTGGTGTATCTAAACAAAGTAGTGGCTTAGGTGCAAATTTCTTACTTTTGCTCCCGGAAAACTTCTATTTTTCCGTTTCTTTTGTCTCACCCATAAAACCATTATCCCCGTTCTCGTATTACAGGGGTCATTGCTTCCCGCTTTATCAGTGGTGCTCTACATCCGATCGTTACCAAATGTGCTTGCAAGGAGGAAATGTTAATTAAAAGAATTTTCCCCAGTCGTTTGCAAGAGCTTATTGTCAAGTTTATTTACACACGACAGGATGTTAGCCCCCCGACGTGGAGGTTATTTATGTTACCTCCAAAAATCCCATTCCCAAATAAATCGTTAGTTCGTTGGTGGGGATGACTTCATTTGTTTGATTTTTTTTTGATTTGATCACACACCCAAGAAATCCGAAATAAGAAATCTTCCTTTTGTCATTCTCTGGAAAGCGACCTATTCTTTGAATATTTTACACAAAAATGAGCATATTATAGGTATAAGTAGAGCTAAGAGGTTCCACATTTTCCATAGAAACTAACGCTTTCATGCGTCTTTGAATTACTAAACCGTATATTAATAAATCAGCTAAAGCGAATATTTGCTATCCTTGCGGCTTTGTGCAAAACCCCTCTTGCATATTTTGCAAGCAGTTTTAATACACCTATGGGTACTAGACTACAAATCCAGTTAAGCCGGAGTTTAAAAGTTCCATCACTTTAAACTTTCTTAAGACTGAGGGACACCCATCATTCGAAACAAAAATATAAAAGGGAACAAGTTTCCTGCAAAACCTGTTTAAGAGAGAGCTTAATCTACATTTTCTATGTAGTGCATCCGAATTACGGCAGTTAGCGAATACTCAGCGATAACATTCACTTTGGAAAAAGAGAAGGGAGAGGGTCTCCCCTTTCCGGGCGTCCAACTTAGTATTAAGCCTGATGGAACAATTTTGCAGGAGTGTATTTCGTAAGAAAACATGGATAAGGTGATAGACCAAGTTATACAGTTTGCCGCTCTCAGTCAAAAAACAAGGCTTAGTCCACTGTCTAACTAAGTGAGCCATGGAGAATGTGCATTCCGGATATGCCTGAGGCCGAACCCGCCTTTATACCAAACACTACGTGAAAAGGGCTTTCTGGATATGTTTGTTCTGAAATGTATGGAAGAACGTCCTGTAGAAACGGACATACCAATGACTGAGAAGGAGGAAGTATTTCTCATACTTTCTTTTAGAGGAAACCTGACAAGTAAACTTCTACAACACTGCTTGGACTCTGCTACTGCGCTTACGTATGCAACCATTAAGACTCTTGTTTTCAAGCACTCTGCTTCTTCTCCTCGAAGATAGTGATAAGCTTCCCTAATAGGCTTTTTCACTATGTATCTACGCCTTCACTTGCTCCTGCAGGGCAGGTTATGCTGGTCAATCACCTAGTCGCCTCTCCAAGCGGATGAGTGAACACCACCCTAACTGGTCAATTCGAGGTGTGAAAAAGTCCATCTTTAGCGTGATTTGGGCTCAGTTAGTTGACAGGAGCCATCGGGCAGACATCAGCCAAACATCCCGAGTCATCTATAATGTGCCAGGAAAGTACTCCCAGTTCCTTCCCCGGCGGATAATTGCGATGTCAGAGGCAGTGGCCATACGGTTAGCCAACCCAGCCTTGTGCTCGCAGACGTTTATACAGACCCAAACTACCTTGGGCCAAAGATAAACTCAGCATGTTCGTTACTACATCTTACCGCGTCGCATTACAACGACTAGACTTGAGCATAGTTCACCATCAGACTCCTTCCCCCTTTCACCCCTCTGCCCAAGCCCCTAATAAAACCGACATGTCAGAACGCCCACAACCCTTCCCCCATGACTACTTTTCATAGGCTGTTTTAACATTATCTGCTTTACATAAACTAGTATTATTGTACAGGTCCATGGATGAGTAATCGAAGACTCACATTCACCGAGACTTATTTCTTTAACTGGTAAATAGATGAACCTTTTTGAGTGTAGTATGCAAAGCCTGCCGGAATGATACTTAATCTAAAACCAGCACATTTCAACGTTTTAATTAGCGATAGCACACAACTCGAATTTTCTGAGCCAACTTTACTCAAACCGCCGATGCTTTTCTTAAAGCAGAAAGGGCAAGATGTGGTTATGTAGCCCAACCTGATACACACACTACTTTTCAGGTTGGGATTAAGGGTTAGGGTTAGAGGTTAGAGTTATGGATTAGGGAAACTATTTCTCAACCACTTAAAGTACAAGCGCGCACTCCCCATAGCTTTTCTTTTGCATACAACAACTTGACCTCGTCGCCTGTGCGTTCCCCGGTCCCACCTGTAAACCCCCCTATTACCACCGGTCCAGGATTACAGGTGGCTGGGGTTGGTTTACTTCAGGTGGGGCTACATAACCACATCTGACCAAGTACGGTACCGTAAATGCTAGTCAAACGACCTAAATGTGTTTGGTAAACATCGTCAAGAGTCTCTTTTTGTAATCTTTGTACAGGCAGGCGAAATTGACTTATTTTTGAAAGAACTTGAGCGATCTTATATGAGAAAAGATTATTTTGGAATAGCTTTGATCACGCAGTTACGTCAGTGTGAATGGTATAAGCACACGCCTCTCTCCATGTGACAATTTAACCTTATACTTTACCTGGATGGTTCAGGGAAATACTTTAAACTACCAGACATAAAGATTATACGTTTGTCCACTACCTATCAAAAATGACTTAGGCATGACAGTATCAAAGATCGGAGCTACGCACCCTGCGTTTTATTCCTGAAGTCACCGAGAAATCAATAACTTAGATGGGAGTAGAATGTTTGAACAGGCTGCGTAATATTTAAATATGAACGGACTCGCGTAACGTAGGAAATTTCCTGCTGATCTTCAATTATCGACGAAAATGTCAGACAACAGAATTAATAAATAACAAAATATGAACAAAGGTATCCCACATCGTGTTCGAGTAGGCTCATTCAACTCATATACTATAGAAGCCTGTGCAATACTTCAGCTTTCACGAGCATCTATAGGAAGGTTTTATCATTAATTAACGTTTGCATCGAATTTCAAATAAATAGTCAATCCTGGGCGAAACGAAGTTTATAGGAAGTTTTCGAGGTAACTCGGTTTCAAGTGTATTTTAATTGTGTAAGTATCCTACCGTGGTCTTCCAAAGGTGTGGTAGTAGTTGCTAAGCTCTTGCATCATCCGATTTAAAAAGGCAGAATCCACCGGTATGTTTGCTTGTCCCGCTGACAGGGAAACGCGACTTTTCTCAATAGATGGCCGTGAACTAATGAGATGGGCGAGAAGCAAAACAGCAAAGCTAATCTGAAATATCATTTTTCGGAAAAAATTGCCAGAGTAACGAAACTTGCGAGGCGAAGCTTTTATGAGAGAAAGGCTAATGTCGTTGGTATCTGAAGCGTCCATTCGCTGAAGGTCCGGAAAGCGCATTGGTCGACGCGTAAGTGGACGATCCAAGCAGAATTCGGTTAAGTGGAGATAAAACAGAGGAAATGAGTGTAACGGTAAAAGTATATTTATAATTAAAAAACAAAACATAAAAAACCGACGATTTAGCAAACCACCACGATATTTACTATTTAAAAATATTGCAACGTTTAAAAGCTAATTTTAGGCAAATTGAGAACAAAATCTGAAAAAATTGCAAAGACATCAATAATAATTTTTAAACATATGTCGGATTCAGACAAGAACGACAGAAGACGCTGATTTTACTCGGTTTGCATAATGCGCCAGTGCCAGGCAAAGAAAGAAGCGTAAGGGCACGGACTAAAATCATAAAATGGCACGCCAGATGAGAACTTACAGAGATTTTCATTGTTCATTTGAGAAAAACAACTTGACCATTGCGGACTCAAGTAATTCAGAGCTATTAAAACATTAGGGAGATGCGTTTCTTTCTTCAAATCTCCCAGACACGAATGAGCCAGTCTTCTTCTCAGCTCACCGTTCAGGTACTTTGGCCTGCTGCTCATTATCCAGGACGAGGCACCCGCAGAAATCCTCAGTTTTCTTCATACGGGGACCGGGCCTGACCATCCTTGCCGTCGTGAGATGTTGCTAGCGGTTACTGTGATACTTCCGGTTGTGGTCTTATTTGTGGGGATAGCGTGGTTAAGGGTTCTTGTGCTAGTTGTAACGTCTATTTCTTTTCGTGTCTGGTTTGCTTGGGTTCAAATATGACGCAATGCCGATGTGACCGGTAGGAGGCCAAGATTCCGGTTGTTCGGTTTGATGTTTTGGCACAGGCCTCATGAGCGTGCCCCAAATGATAATATTATAATCTTCGAGGTCGGTAGCACAACCTCCAGCTTAAGTACACATGGCTGTCATTGAGTTAGGACTGGTGAGCTCTATCGCCCTTAGGTGTTGGAATCTAATTTGCAGATTTTATGGAGTCTCCTCAACGCAGACGAAGTTCTCGTTGTCGTCGCCGATTTTACCGAAAGTTTTGTAGAGGAGTAAGAGTCCCTTAATCTACTTGAAATGACGACAAAATGTGACTTGGGACCTGTGGGCCACATCTGCATAAATTTAAGAAATTGCGGAACCACTCCTTGGAAATCTATAGTTGTAGGTAATGATCCCACAGTTTCAGTTGTCCCTGTGGTTGCCGTTAGGCCTCCCTTGTGCGTTTGTTTTGTTCAAGGAAGGAACTGTGTCAACGTTTGTTTCAAGGGTGTTGCAGAAGCAAATTTACCCTGTTTGTCGCAGGACGATTTCTGCACTCAAACCAGACTGTTGTGAACACCAAGCCTACTCTTAGCTTCTTCTACCAAGGTTTAGGCAAATTTTAATGTAGTACTATAGGATTTCAATGGCATTGAACTGTTAAAAGGCCTTCTCAACGTCGTAGTGCATGTTCAGGAGGCGCTTTGCAGTCGTCTCTGCTAACGGTTCTAAACTAAAAGTGAAAAACGAAACATAAACCAGGGGGAGCATTTATACGATCACGTCTGCGATATGTTAGAAGAAATCCTTCACACAAGTAACGGTGGTCTACGAGTCCAAAGACGCTAGCTTGACTGTGAAACAGCTAATCCTCCAGTCTGCAAACTGATTTGTGCCGTAGCGACAGAAGCAGTCCAGGCACGCTTTTGAAAATCAACTCAATCGTGCTTTCGAGAAGTCTGTGGGTTTCAAGATTCACTAGTATTTTCGATTCATTTTTATACAGGCAAAATCCCTTGGAGTATCCACCTAAGCTACTTGCTAGTTGGTGTAGTTTACTCTTACTTCTGATAAGTGCTCGGTCATCCGCTGCCGTAGTTATCATGCCGCCTATCTGAAGTTGTTGCTTTGTGTGTAACTGCACCAAGTCCGGTAGACGGCTCCTGACAGAGCCTGCCGTGGAGGTGAGTTTTTTGATCCTCAGCCAGAGTTCTTGCCTCCGACATGTGTACAGTCTTGAGCGCGATGAGGTTATGAGGACAACTAAAGATTTCCAGAGAATTTTTCCATACGAAACAACTCCAATACTTTGGTTCTATGCAGTACGGTCCGTGGGTGCTGCGTGAGAAAACTGAGGGGATAACCATGGACTCTGAACGTTCATTAAGAGAAGTGAAACTCGGAAACTTTGCCGTTCTCTGCATTCCCGTGCATCTCAACGCACTGATAAAACTTTCTCCCGTAGCTGCGTTTTTGTCTGATTCAGTGGCTTCAGTTGATATTCAGTACTCCCGTTGTGTCTGTCATTTTCCCGATTATTCTAATTGTAGACTATCCGCTATTGCGACAGGTAATGAAATTTTGGAAGTCCAAATGATTGGTGTCTTCCTCCTCCGCTATGGATTTTGATTCTGGAAGACGGCGTTTAGATCCGCTTCGAATGCTAGCATTTGAGTCTGTTCGGAGACGTGGAAGCATCATCTGCATGCTGAGTCTGGAATTGCGGTTTGCGATGTTGGGATACCGGCGACACCAACCGCTACAAGGCCGTCTCAGGCATGAGTCAATTGATTTGTTAACTAACTAGCGTGCTTTTAAAGACGAGTGGTATAGCTCTAATAGAATTAAACGAGGATGTGCTATTTCGGTTGTTTTGGCCAAAATCCACAAGGCAGTCAAAACAACAATTTACTTGATGTGACCCCAACACGACATGAATAGTCTTTCAACAAATATCAGGAGAATAGATAGAGATTTTTTATGACTGACAGTTGAGGCTCGGGATAATTTTGAGACCCTCGAAAAGGAAAGTAACAATAGTGCACTCCTTATCACTCACAGAGCGCTTTTAGTTCTTCTAGAACATGTAATGCCGGATCTGACCGAAAACCTCATCTGGAAAACCCAGTGTCCAAGGGAGCAGGACAGATATGTCAACTAATCTCAATTTTTAGCGATTCGATCTATTTTACCCATGAGATTATCTTGCTTAACGGTGTAGTTAACTAGAAACAACCCTATCGTGGCATTCGTAGACGAAAGGTTTGCTCGGCTTGAAAAAACTGCATCCTTTTAGGATTCAACAATTATTATTTTGTCACAGAAGGTTAGTCTTATCCTAAAATGTTCCGTCTTAAAACTGGCTTAGTTTTCAGCTTAAACGAAGTATTACTTCCGCTAGTGGTTTACCTCGAAAAAATCGCAATCATTTACGTAAATTGTTTTAGGTACCTGAAGCATGAAATAGAATACTTCCATTAGTCATCCGAAAATTAGCTTCGATAAAACGAGACACTGAATTTGACCCACGATGCAACGTTCTTCTTATAGGCCATGTCAAGCTTTGCCTAAACCAATGATTTAATCAATAGGTGTATTGGCAGGTTTAAATAATTAATCTGATCAAGTTGTGAAAAATTCAGCGGCCTTGGTGGGATTTGAACCCAGTGTAGCAACCGCAAGGCTTCAGTATAGCAGTGCTGTAACAACCTGAGCTACAAGGTCGCACCGTGGTTAGAGCGTCAAGTGTAGTCAAGATCTGTCTTTGCTGTCGCCAGGTTCGAATCTCCCCGCAGCCGCCGAGTTTTTCACAACTGGGTCCAATTAATTTGTCGCAAATGTCACTCTGCCTATAATACCAGGCGCTCCGCGGCATTTGCAAAGCTCTATATAGGGCCCAAAGGCACAACAAGAAGACTGAGTCCCGTAACGCGATCGGTGAGATCTCTCTGTCATTGTCAATGTACCCGATCGCAACCGACAGGACAACCAGCCCGTGGCTGAATGGTTAGGGCGTTGAACTTCTAAGCACCTGGTCGCCGGTTTGAGCCTCGGGGATTGCACAGCTCGGGGGTTGAGTATGAATGGCTGATGACGGCTAACAAATCAGAAATGGCCATTCCAATCTCCCTTGACTCTGTCGACAATTTCATTCTGCCAGAAGACGAAGCCTGAGGGTAGATTAATACAGAAGTCTTTCAGGCTTATTCTGCCTTCACTGGGTCGATCATAACCCTGACCACCAACTGGGACGAGAAACACAAATATTTGCCCGTAAACAGCGCAGATGGTCTACGGCCAGAGTCCGGCAGATTGGCCATAGGCGTTCCGTCGAATCGAAGTAAATCGGTACCTCGCCACCTGTCACTGTCTGTCGCTGCAGACCAGGCTTTTATTCAATCATAAATGAGCCCACACCGATCAACAGGTTTTCCGAAACAGAACTGTATCAGTCTGTCCGCATTCTCTGTCGTCTATCCCCTCTGCTATCACAACTTGGTTAAATTCGGTCTGATAGTTGGTTGTCTCTTCGTGACCCTTGTCATCTACGCCGAGCTTGTTTGCTTGCGGTGCGCTAACTGGAGCAGATGCGGATGAAATCTAATAGGGCGCATGACTACAAAAGCCAAAAATTAGACGAACAAGCACAACGTTGGTCAGTTAAAACAAACAAATGGCAAAGTGCAGCATAGTAGGAAAGTAAAGGAATATGATAACCAAAGTGCAAATCCGACGGCAAATTATGTCTCGTTAATGGCATTTCCAACTGACTATTGTCAATATCGACCGTTTGCCGCACAGTTAATCAATCATGATAGGCACATCCTTACTGCCATATCTAACCGGTTAACGTTTCCGGACGGAACACTGGAGGCCAAAAGCCAGGAAAAATCTAAAGTTTGGCCGAGTAAAACGAGCAATTATATTCTAACTTACTTCCAGATATGCTCTCACCCTTAAAATCGGGTCTTAGTGGCTTTTTTATACGCCGTTTTCGCATCAAACGCCTAAAACATGCACGCAACTTCAATGCTTTTTTAGCACTACAGCGTACGTGCTAGAGGGTTGTGACCAAACCGACTTTTTGAGAACGAAGACTTAGCCGGCGAACCTACAAAAGCCATTCTTCTTGAAAATTCTTGCTGTTTCGATGCTACTGGACGGCAAAAATGCATGGGTGGGGTCCTCTTTAAAGAACGTTAACATCAAAAATGTTATTATAGCCGGTTGCCTAATAATGTAACTATCTTTGATATTTCGTATCCTTGTCCTCATCGCCCTCGCCATTGACTGCCAGAGGGAGCCCGCTCACTGCGTTAGTCATCGTCCCTGTTTTTGGCGGAGTCTACATCCTGTTTAGTGTGTATCGTGGACCAGGGTTGTTGCTGCAGGTCCATTTGTAGGTCCTCCCCGAGTCAATTTGGGTTTCGAACAGTTCCTCCTCCTATTTTCATGGCGTATAAAATTCCGATCAGTGTGTGCAGTGAACCAGGGGGCGTGGTTGTACGCCTAGGTGCGAGTTCATTCGCCGTGCCAGCCACCTGCAGCCGCTCCATCCTTCGGTTTTCTTTATCATGTCTTGACACCAGGCTCAGGCAGGTAAGGAAGAAATAGTGTGGTACATGCAGCGCAAGTCTATATTCACTCTAAACGAAATCACGCACAAACCATCGTGCTTCCTTTCACCCTACTTGAGGAGATTCGGCTTGGGTGGGCGAAATTGCCTCCTATACTACGTGTGGCCCTGTCCCAAGCTCTCGGTGGGTTTAGATTTAGGGCTGTTTTTACTGTTAAGGTCAGGGTCCTGAGGGTTTGGATTGGGGTTATGGTTATGGTTGGGGTTAGATTTATGAGAGTTTGGGTTAGGGTAAGTGATTTGGAAGAAGAAGCTATCGCTGAAACAATGGCTTTATTCGCCTGATGTTTCGGGTTCTCTCTTGAATCCATCATCAGAGACAGTTGCAGAAAAGGGTCTGCAACTGTCTCTGATGATGGATTCAAGAGAAAATCCGAAACGTCAGGAGGATAAAGTCATTGTTCCAGCGATCGCTTCTTCTTCTGATCAACTAGTTCCTGGAACTCGCATCTCCGTTTATATCGGTAAGTGATTTAATTAAAGTTAGAGCAAAAGAATACGAACCCTCCTGGAATTTAATCGGAGGTCGTCCGTATTATCAGTTGGTCCATATTTGCTTGACTGACCAGAGATTTCAACGTGTGAAATCTACTCGCTTTAGTAAAACAGGAGACGAAGAAAATTGTACCGATACAGTGTTAGCAAAAATTGCCTAAAAGCTAATTGCAACCATCGATTTGCAATTCAGGTAATTTCAAACTCAATGTTTTAACAGTAAAAGGTAACTGCAACATTTCCATCCGAGGGCCCTAAACGGCAAGGGTAAGGTCGGGGTTACTTACTCCGGGAAGAAATTCTGCTAAAAGAAAATAGTTGGTGATATTTAATTGTAAGTGCCAGAGAAAGAAATAAAAAGACCTTGTGGTAGATGTTGCGTGAGGGTGGTCAAATGCTGTAAGGTAGTCATCGAAGTAAAAATACGACAGCGCGATACCTTTTTTACAATACCTGCAAAAGGGGAGTAAATGAATTCACTATTATCATTGAACGCAAAAATTGTGTCCCATTTTAATTGGTGACAATATGGAGGATCGAAATTTGTGATACCATAACGTTCTTAGATGTTCAACTCTCTTGCTCAACGCAACTGTCCCCCAGAGGAAGTAACAGGGGCCATAAACCATATCCTTGTCCCCTGCACTATGCAAGTGAAATCT
>CACRXP010000156.1:414691-434906 GCA_902702965.1 Spirometra erinaceieuropaei
AATTATGGCTTTCTATATGACTGTCCTACCACAAGCTAATGTCATCGTTGGCCGATATTGGCATACTCGGAGATGACTACTACGAAATACTCAATACATGATCTAGTCACCATCGCCGACCACGTTAGGCGGCACTGCGGTCTTAGTAAGCCTACTTAATCGGTAACATAAACACTATCATTTTCTATCCGAAATTTAACTCTAATAAATAGCTATCCTTGTAAAGCGACGACTCATTAGCTGAACTCTGCTATAAAGGTCATCCTCATTCTACCTATCACGAACAGGAAACATTTTGTGGATAGCAGAATCTGGTAGACACATACAAATGAGGCTGAAACGTAAATTAACATCTGAATATCAGGACTAAGAAGCTCTGTTTGTTCGTAGCATTATTTACATCTCCACGGTGAAAGGGCATTAATATATGCCTTATTCAAGGATGAGCGTATGCAGGCCGTGTCTTGTGAACTTAAAACACGCGATTGAAATATACGAAAGAATGTTGCAGTTGACGTGCCAACCCACGAGTTGCCCGGCTGATATTGTTTACTTCGATAGCCTGGAGTGTTCGTCGCACTTTAAACAATTCCTTGAACAATAGACCAAAATGGAAACCAGCTCTGACATCTCGTGAAGCAACGCGCTACAAGGTGGGCGTCGAAGCCCTCAGCGAGAATCGATTTTTCGAGGAAAGGCAGTTTGAGTAGACGTAGAACTATTTATTCCTTCTTTATACGCCTGTATGGAACACGATTTTCTCCTGTCTCTTCTGACAAACACCGTCTCTTCAGTGGGTGCCCAGCACCCTTTATGCCATTTTCTGGTATATGAACTCCTAGGAAGTATAAAGCCGATCTTTTCAGAAATTGTTCAGTTCACGACCTGGACTTGAGTGTCTGGGACATGACTTTGTTAGGATCAGGCGCAAAACACGTGTCTGGGTTTTTAATTACTCACAGCGTGTGACCGAACTCACGAAACGTGATGGCAGAAATTGAGACGTTCAACTGTGGGCATATAAGACGCTGCACATTTTATATATTTGCCTAACCTCTTCCGCAAAATGCCCTTCGGATGCACGGTATATTTATAAATAACCCTATCAGTAAAAATGTTAACCAATTTGCGCGAAATCTTCGTTACCTCGTGTTTCGGCGGTTTCCTATGCTAATATATCCTAGACTAAGTTTGTGCATTTGTGCGTGTTCTCTAGACTCGAGAATATTAACAAACGGAGCTTGCTGCATTTGAAAATTGAATTTTTTCAGCACGTAAATCAAGTGAAGCGAGGTTTGAGCAAGCAGGTTATTTTTGAAATACCAGACATTTAGTCGACATCAAAAAGCCAGATTCGACAATTTGTGGGATTTCATGCCCTAAAACACAGTAATCATTACTACTGACAATCCATTGTTTAAACGCTCTCATATTTCCCTGTCTTTTGCGAATACTTAATGGCTTACCATGAAAAGGCCCTCCACAAAGTGGTACCGTAACTTTTGGGCATGTGGTATAACACCTTTTGTATGACCGAGTTCCCGCTAATGCGTAATTTACATACGGTCCAAGCAGAAGACCGACAGTTTTCGCCATGTCTTAGTATTTATGCGACCAATATGTTGTCTATTTGTAATCTAAGAACGAGACATAGAACCAAACAAATATAGCGGAAAGCGCTTTAGTATAAAGAGAGAAGTGAGTTTATTCATTTTTGCCTTGGTAGGCGGCACTAGACCTACACCCACCACGTAACTGAGGCCAACAAAGCGACGTATTTTCGATGACAAAACCTGATGTTGCAGGGGCTGCGAGAAAGGAAAAATCTCTAATGATACACAGGACTAGAGAAATGAGAATGTTTGCATGACAGGCACGCCTTGCTTAGGCGCGATCATGTCCTTTACTGTAGCATGGCACCTATCGAGTGGGGACCAGGTCGTGTATGACACTCATATACGGGTTGTTTAGCTTGAACATCCACTGCATTCATCCCCATCATAAACTGGTTGTCAGACTCGGACGGCCACCTGGTGCACGGGAGAGGGACGAGTGAGGTGAGACTGACACAAGAGAATACATCCTCAAGGCAAATCAGTGCGATTCCGAATTAAAATAAGCCCGATGTGGTTGAGTCTGTCACGACGCGTTAAAAATTATGGTTTGGACGATTGCCAGCTCACGTAGTAACTCGATCCTCAAGATGAATATTTTGGAGTGGCTAGATGACTGAAAGTCAGACTGTTGTGGCTCCTCCTCAGGTTGGCCTCTTTATCATTTTCTTTTGTGGAATCCAAACCTCGTGATTGTGGGCTGTTGTATATGGAGCTAATATTCGTGGTTTGGAGGGTTGCCTACTGAATGGCTAACTCGGCCGTCTCAGGAGGGGAAGTCAAGCTCAATGTTTCCTTTTGAAAGGGACTGCAATACCATTTTATTTCATGGGATCTACTTCACCTTTATTGTAGCATGTTGCCTGCAGTGAGGACCAGGACATGCATCGCGATCGTTGAGGAGTTGTTCATCTTTGTCAGCCACTACTCGCGCGCCACTTTCGGCCCCCCTAGTATTATCTTGCCATCGGATCAAGGTGGATTAGGAGGATGGAGTGCAATAAATGCTGCACGAGTCTGCTTCACTGACAACTAATTCATCCGCATGCCACCTGTGCTGCGCCCATTCCGTTAGGCGACCAGGACAATCCTTCTTATGATCAGTTAGAAATTGCGTTATCTAAAAAGAGCGAACATTACGACTTCCAGTTGAGCTGGATCAGCGAGCGTGAATGCGAAACATAGAGCGAATGCAGATCTCGTACCAACAGTTGGGTCTTCTCTCCCATAGGAACGGCCGTTTCTCCCTTTTGCACTCTGACTGTACGCTGTGCTTAAACATACAGCCGTTGATGATTTAGCAGACACCACCTTAGAACGCATGATCTGTTATTTTAATACGTTAGGCACGTTTAGTATATCTTGAATTGCTTGCTATTTTGCAGGGTTTTCAGGATACGCAGACCTGATTTAATGAATCCTTGCCCGCGTGCATGCGGAGACGGCCATAATTCAGTTGAGTGAATTCGGACATCAGTATTGCATTTGGTGGAGACGCCACCAACCGGCGGAGCGTAACACGTTCGTCCAAAAATATGACGACGAAAAACTGGTCTCGAAGCTGAGGGTGGCAGGCCCCGTTCTGCCTTGACAAAGAGCATTTGAGAGCCATTGTTAGGGCTATCCCCACGTAATGGCTTGCTCAATTGCAACAGAAATAGGTGTACCCCGCAGGACCTTTCGTCAACGTCTCCTGGTCTTTGGAAGGTTACATAACGTTGACGAATGTTCACCGAAGGAGGGAATTAAGGTTAAAAATTGCATTGTTTTTAAATTTGTCCAGCGATGCTTAATCTCACCAGAAAAGGCCAAGTGCCGAGTTTCATCGTAATTTGCGACAAAGCATAATTACTTTATGACAATTGTCGCTGTTGAGCACATTACTTTTTTACAGAAATAGAGCTATAAATCGCAAACCAAAGCCAAGCACACACTTCCGGAAGGTTACGAAATCTGTTTGGACTTCTGCGGTCGCCATTCAACACAACATGCTGAGAAATAGCGAATAAACCGTGACAGGCGACGACTGTCAGGCAATCGAAGACGTACAGGGGATGCTGATGACACAACAACCGTTTTGTGGATAATCGATACCGTTTAGTTCTTCGAATTAGTATGCCCGATCACACCTTCAACATTTCAACTTACGGGATTTGAATCAACCAGACTGTGAAACCCTGGGCCATCCAACATGTCTGAGCTGCCCCCTATCGATTACTCTTTAGGGGTATGGGAAAGTCTTTTTGATAAAAGTAGTTTTCACTTAAACCTCAATCAAAAGAGCCTGTAAAGGAATTCATTGATTCCGTAGCAAACAAATTCTCCAACAGTCACGTGAATGGACTTTTGTCTCGTTGATATAAGTCAGTAGATGGTGCATATTTCACTTAACAAAGCCTTTTTCTAAAGGTTGTAACGCCTAGAAATAAGCCGTAAAAATTCAGCATTCCAAATCACAATTGAACGCTTGTTGCAGTGTTCTTTTTGGCTGCATCGGAACGAAGTCAAAGTCGGATTTTGATACTATGGAATAAGCTTTCGCAATGCCAATAAATAGTGAAGCTCTCTAGAAAAACCGACAACTACCTGTGATGTAAAATCGAGAATTCCTTGACTTTTTGATATAGTCTTCAGTGTCTGCGAACTACAAACAGTTTCACTTGCAGCAAGAGACAGATCACTTGAAGCTATTTATTTGGATCTACAATTGAATTCATCGTGAGGCAATTAATTTCTGACTGTGAGGACTTCATATTCCCATTGTCCGGTGTAAGAGAAGTCGTTCGTTGTCTTACTTTAGCTTGAGACTAAAATTTGACCATGAATTTCTGCTTATATTGCGTTTATTCTCATGGTTGTCTTGCCAAGGCCTCTTTTAAGATTAATTTGAGAGATTTGTCTGGAAGACGATAATTAACACGATACGCAGTCTGGTAAAAACTGATTCGTGATGTAATGGAAAGAGCATCGTCCTGTTCAGCAAGAATGCACGAGTTCGATCCCAGTCTTGCCAATATCTACTTAAAAATTCTTGTTGACTGGAGTCAACATAAAAATTATTATAAGACAACGACCGAGGGTATGATCATTAAAATCTAAATGAAAGGCTGTCTTGATTCGTCTAGCCAAGGTAGTCACCAAGTGGAAAACACATGTGCGCAGTAGAGCCAAACCAAAAAGAATGCATAGATTGTCAACATTTGGCTTATAAAAGCTAAAGGTTCAAATGACAACGACCGTAGAGGGCTGAAAGTGCAAGCCCAAACGATTTAGAGTTATCTTATATTCCAGAACATACTGAGCCGGCACGATAAAATCCGATATGGGATACTAAAGAAACCATTGACTACAGTCCGATGTTTGATATCGAGAACCACTTTCTGCATATCAGTAGAATCCAGTTTTAGTACATACCACGACACCTGTGCCGTTGACATTAACAGCATTGAGATACACAAATGAGATTCTCGGTGGTCCTGGTTTCCAGCACATAAGGGAAGTTTGGGCGTGAGCATTCCAAGCAATTGCACCACCATGTTAACCAGAGTTGTCAGGGACATCACTGTTGTTGAGATGATGGCATCTACACCTACCACCTTAGTGTTGCGCGGGTCATGGTCTAGCTGGCGTAGTTCTCGCATCCCACCATGCAATGCGTCGATCCTTCGTCCTTCCGAAGAGGCCAATTTCTGCACTTACTATACAGCCCACTTTCGGAAGTCCGGAAGCATCGGGTCCTATGGACGCCGTAGCATAAGTCGAGAGGCACAGTAACGGAACGTGGATTTTAATAGAGTGCCGTGAATTAAGAGTGGGTTCTGTTTTCAGGTCTCAAATTTGACGGCGGTCTGCGTAAAGACGGAACGTTAGCAGCCGTAGTAGTGGCGACTCATGCGCGCCAACTCAGCGGACTGTGTTATTGTTGCTTTTTAATTTCCTCAGGAAATGACCGTCAACTTGGAGTACACCAATTTGAATATAGGATTATAGACGCAGACCGAGATTTGACATGTATATTTAGGCCGAAGTCCATAAGCCACAACTGAATAACCGCATAATATTCAGTAAATTGTCAACAGGCAGTCAGTAGTATATATTTGGATTACAGGGTACCATTCTGGCAGTAGAGGTACTAGCTAAAAGCCCAGACACGTGTTTGGCCGATATTCTGCCTCTGCATGGCACACCTACAGGGGGTTCAGCATTCCCCGCGTGCTTTCTAGTAGATACCTCCAGCTTAGAAATTGATGCGTTTTAATTTCCTCAGAAATTAACCACTAAGTTGAAGTAAATCAGTTAGGATTAAGGTTGTTGTGGGGCGGGGGGAGAGGGGCGGTCACCGATCGTTCCTACGGAACTCACTCATTCCGTTGTGCCTTACGAGCTCTCTCTCGAGCCCAACCAGCAGCCGCACAGCGGAGCATATAGGGAGACAGTCTCCCTTGTCTTTGTCGGTAGAACTAAGGTTATTCTGCCTGAGGAGTTTCATCTGTTTCACGTTTCTTCGCATATCCTTTTTTAACACAAACATCTCTTTCTGCTTCTACGCGACCGTTCGCAAATACTTCCCGGACTGATGCTTTTTGGACTTATCACTCACCCCGTACTGCACATATTTCCCGCAAAACATTTCTCCATTGTCAATGCATAATACTAAAATGTTGTAGGTTAAAATGACAAGGGTTGGAATGGACTGAGTCACTGAATTTTCTAACTTGTGAAAGAATGTAGCCAAAGAAAGGATAGCTTATAAAAACCAGGTACACCGGAACAGTTTGACTATTTATTAGCAGCAAATAGGGGCAACCCAAGGAAATTTGGTCTAGCGGATAACTCCCTTGAAGATACCCCCGAAAAAGGGAGGCTTCCACGAAACTTGTTAGTGCTTTCCAGTTATTCTTGCCTCTCCTGTCGCCCCCAACTGGCGATTCACATCAGGGAAAATAGCGCAGTGGATGGGACTGTAAGCATCCACACATTGCACTGCGTGACCTACAACGTGGACATCCGATCGCCGATGCGTCAGCACGAATAATGATCCCCGATACTGAGGACAACGATGGTATTTTATTGCCAGTCGAATGTTGTGTAGGGATTTGCATTCAGTCTTATGAATATATAATATAATTAGGGCTTAAGCAACTTTTAACTGTCCAATGAACCGAGTGGGATATTTTACTTCATTGTGTAAGCTGTACCTCTGCGTTAGAGGCACACACTTATTAATATGCAGTTTTATTGTTCATTTTTGAGTAATAATTCGAATTCCTACACTAATTTTGGTGAAACCTGCAATAAAGTCGAGAAGTGGAACTTGTGCGCGTTCGAAAGCTCAGGCTAGTAATTTAAGGGCTCTCAACATCGTCTTTTTCTTAACTAATTTATACCAATGAGTGCATATTTCCTTTACAAAAAACCTGTGTTTTGTACGTGGGTCTTTTGTCCAAATATTTTACTATTCTGCTCGCAAGAATGTACTTTCCGAACCTCCAAATTGTTTTTGAGTTTAAGCAAAATAAGTGCAAGCAAAGTATCACCATGTAGTTCAGAAACCATATTAGTTGTCTATAAATACTTATGCAGGAAGATGCACCTTGATGAAGGCGTTATTAGGAATAACACTCATAACACAACCGACAGACATCTTTTCCCATCAAGTGACATTAAGCATTCTCCAATCATTTGTTCGTATTTTTTCCTTTGCCAATCTGATTATTAAAGCTTCTCCCAAAACAACCTGCAACCTTATTAGCTTGTTGTGCAATTGTGCAAGAAAGTGTTGCTCTTTCCTGCCATCTACGTGGTTTTCGGGAATATTAATAGGTATTGTTCCTAAAACCTGTCATAACAGAACATTTCCTCATCTCAGAAGAACTTTCTTATAAAAGCCTAGGTAAGCGGTAATGCGGTGGAGGTGGTCTGTTGCCTCTAACGCGGCAGGCGCATGTCCATTCTGGAGCGCATTGGCCATTTCTATCAGCCCTTCGGATATCAGGACAAAACTGACACTCCCATAAGGAATCCTGCAGGAAAATCCAGGTATACATTTGCCAAACGGTTAAAAGTCGTGTTTATCCACAATTGCCTTTGGAGGGGCGTAAGCGCTTGCCGTAGGTATGGCAAATCATACAACATGTGTATGCTGCTGACTACCCGATGGCAGCTTATGAGTATTGTGCGGTCATTCCGCTGAAGTTGATGGAATTCGGTCCAAATATTCCTAATAACTTTCGGACTACACTTATAAAGCTTCACCTCGAAGGATTTGTTTCACTTTGGTTTATTAAGTTTTGGAGAGATGAAAAAGCTGAAATGTTAAAACTGAAGTGGCGACCAGAAAGCCCCCGGGGAACGCTGGGGAACCCGTTGGTGAGGCTAACACCTTGTCGCTGTGTCATGCAGCGGCAGATTACCGGCGAAACAGATGTACGGTCCTTTAGCTGGTTCCTGCGCTGCCAGTATGGTGAATCGTACAGCATATTGACGTTTGTCTTAGTGTCAAATTCGCAACTCCTCTTCTACAGTAGTAATTTTTATTTGCATTTATGGCTCTCTTCTGGCAAGTATTTTGATTGTATTACTAACACCTTTATAGATTGGCCAAGCTTTTCTCTGGTGCTTTTTTATCATCACATAGCCATTTAAAAAAGAATAAAACTGGACAATTCAAATCAAGACCTCTAAATTCATAAAATGCACCCATTTCCTCTTACATCAAGAGCTTAGTTAAACTGTTGTTTACCAATTTTGCTAAAGAAACCCAATCTTTTGAAATGCTGACCGAAGTTCTTAAATAGGTGGGATTGTGATAATGGCTATTATCTAACATAATCCTAAGATATTTCCGACACGCTTTTGAATGAGTTTCTTCTCGACAAAAAATGGCTACTTGTGTAGTAGGAATAGTTCCCACTGGTTTTCGATGATCTTGATGATCCAAATAAACTTTGTAGAAATAAGCGTAAGCATATTCTTTTATGTACTCGTATGGTAGATAATTACGACCTCGTCGACATTCATACATGAGGAAAGGGTATTTTTGACATTAAGAAAATGTTTTCCATTCCTTATTGATTTCGAACTTGACCTGCAGCTGCACTTGCGTTTAGTGTTTCCAATATACGTGCCGTAAACTTTACGCGTAATGAAAAGTATATATCTGTCTGCACTATTAAGATGCCATGTAGGGTTTATAAAATTTTACAGCGGATGCGGACCATGTTTGGTACTTGGTAGATAGCATTGACACACGGATGGATAAAACGCTGTGTGAATGGACGTTCGAACGTCTTACAAAATCTTATAGTAACAAACATGTTTGAAACCGAATGAGGCCCGTTGTGAAAGATAAAAGATGAAGAAGACTCCGCTTGTTTCCGACTGAATAAAAAGGCGTAAGCGCTTGCCGTCAGTATGGCGAATCATACAGCATGTTATTCCATTCGTTATGATCCGTGTACTCTTGGACCTCCTCGGCTTTGGAAGCCGTCCAAGCATCCTCCATCTCCCGCAGCCGCTGTTGCACAAGACGGCGTCTACGGTAGAAGGCTGCTTCCTTGTCGTCGGTAGGGCGGTTGGCGTAGGCTTTGTGCAGGCGGTTCTTCTCGGCGAGTTGGTTGCTAATAGCGGAGTCATTGTCGTCCAACCAGTCCTGATGTTGGTGGCGTGCGCGACCGAGTACAGCCAGGGCGGTTGACTGGACCGTGTCCCTCAGTTGGCACCATCGGTTCTCCACGGAGGCGTCCTCGTCGTCGGCGGCGGCGACTGGAAGTTTAGCTAGTCGTTGAGTTAGTTCATTGCTAAGATGGAAATGATGAGCGGGCGCATTCAATAAAGCAGTATTCAACTAACCTGCTGGTCGCTTACCTTGAGGATTCCCGCGTGGCTGTAGGCGGATAATCATCTTGGAGATGACGAGGCAATGGTCCGTCCACCCGTTGGCATCCGGGATCGCCTTTGTCACCAGCACATCCTGCTGATCTCGCCTCAGGACGAGAACATAGTCCAGCAGCTGACAGCGCACAGACCGGGAATGCATCCAGCCGGCCATCTTCCTCATCGGCAGGCGAAAGAAGGTGTTGGTCAGGATGAGACAGTGTTCTGCGCAGGTTCGTAGGAGGAGCAGACACTGTCATTGGAACCGCCGAGACCGTGGGGTCCCAGCGTTCCTCTCCAGGCAGCATGTTCTGTGCCGACGCGGGCGTTGAAGTCACCAAGGATAAATCAACTTATCCGCCTTCGGCACGGTCGCCAGGAGGGCGTGCAGGTCCTCGTATAATTTGTTCCTTGCAGTGTCAGGACTGGTCATCGGGGGAGCATGGACGCTGATGATGGTGGCGAATGTACCTCCCCGGAGAGGCAGGCGGAGGCTCATCAGGCAGTCGTTAATGCCCTGCGGCCGACAGGGTAGTAGTCCCACCATGTCCCTCCGGATGACAAAACCGATGCCCGCATCTTGTCGCTCTGCCTTGAGGCGACCGCTCCAGAAGAAGGTGTGGCCGTCACCCACCTCCTCTATTTGGCCTTGTTCAGAGAAACGGGTCTCGCTGAGTACGACAATGCCCACTTTTTATCGCGTCAGTTCCCGCGCCGCTAGCGCCGTCCTTCGTTCCGGCCGGTTGCTCCTAGGATTGTCTGAAAGGGAAACGAACATTCTAGGCTGCCAAAGTGAGCGGACTCACCCTAGCTGCCAGTGGGATGGCACACAGGGGATGATGATGATGGTGGTGGTGGCGATGGTGATGATGATGATGATGTTGGTGTTGGTGGTGATGATGATGACGGTGATGTTGATGGTGGTGGTGGTGGTGGTGGCGGCGGCGGCGGTGGTGGTGGTGATGGTGGTGGTGGTGGTGGTGATGGTGGTGGTGATGATGGTGATGGTGATGGTGATGATGACGAAGAAAGGGACTATTTTGTCTTGTTTTTTTGTTTGCGACCGCATGCTAAGCAGTCTGCGAGCCACGGTCTGCGCGCAGATGTGAACCCAGCATTAGTTTGGGGCACCTTTTTATAATCGCCTCCTCTTCGCGGTGAAAGCAGTGCCCTCCGTAAATAGGGCTGCGTTTACGCACGAAATGGCTGCCACTCTCTATGGCTGTGTGCACTCTTGTTCGCCACTTTGTATCGCTGCCCTTCTGTCTTCACCACCTTGCCGGTCAATACGATGTCTGGCTGTACCATGCGGCGCTTGTCACTGCCATCGCATAATCTTGAGGTCAATCAGCGCAGCTTCTTCGATGGTTGGCTAAGAGCAGACGCAACCAATCAATGGGTTGCAACAACAAGGATTTTACACGAGACGCAGCCCTTGAGGACGTGACACTTACACGGAACACAGGCTCTCATAACACACTAGCAAGGACAGCCTGTGGTGACTGCATTCATGGCCTCTTGTATTCTCTCGCATTTCATTAAAACTTGTTCCGTCTGATCTGTCTTCCCGGACTCCTAAGTCAGGAACCTTCAGGTCAGCTAATCATCAGTATGGGTCACGGGGTTTGGTGCGAGAACGACCCGATTTGCCTGGGTCGTCTGCGTGATTGTATGCCGCCACCGCCGTAGGACGTTTGGACCGTGGGGGAAGAGAATGGAGTAGAGAGGAGAGAGAGTACAGTGTGGGCAGATGGGGAAATGGGGCAGGCGAATAGCGGACGGGGGGAGTGAAGGGGAAGATGGACTGATTTACTGAAGCTGCTTCTAGAGTAAGGGAGGGGAGTCGGTTGTCCTGTGCTCGCATTCCCCGATTCCACCTCGAACTCCAACGACCGAGTCTTATGTCGAAAACGGCTTGGACAACTGCACTCATGTGTTCGTCCGGCGTGACCGTGTGCGCAAGCCTGGTGGGGAGGAGAAAGTGCGGCCGGTGTTGTGCAAGTCACCGTGCCTGTCTTACCTTGCTGTGGAGCACAGGTTGGATACCGTTGGTCATGACAGTTGAATCGCCATTTCTCTTAAAATCCAAATATAGCGGGCAGACCCAGTTGAACCATAACTCGGTCCGTAGTCTGATAAAGGGGCGATTACCTGTTGTTAACGGACTCTACGGTGGAAATACCCAAAGCCATCGGACAAATCGGACTAATTACAGTTTAGTTCTGTTAGGGGCATGGAGAGGGCAGAAGGAAGGGAAATCCGCCAGTGAACTAAATTGTAATTGCTGGTTCTGACGTGTCTAAAATCAGGCTATTTCCAGCTTCGTGTCGATTAGCGTGTGAAGTCTAACTGGACAGCAGGCATTATGTTCCATGTGGCGGTGCGGCCGTGATTCGTGACCTTTTCGCACGTAATCCAATCACGCCTGGAGGTGCTACTGCTGCACTGTTCGAGTTTGCTTAGATCTCAGTCTGCCCATTTCATAGCCAACCATTGCTGAAGACTACTTCAAAATCCACCTCAGGAGACGTCGGCGTTTCGCGGATGGACTAACAGGCTGGCCTTAACTTCCAAAGGATCCCGTAAGCCAGGTCTTTCTCGACTGAGCCCGCTTTAAGTGCTGCGCAAACATTGATGGACCTGCCTGCTATCACTATCGTCAGCGCCACCGCCGCGAGTTACAACCTCCGTCAACGCCGTGACGTCAATCGATGCCTCTCTCTACCGATTGGACATACCCGGACGAAGGCTCGAGCGGATGCACCAGCTAACACTTGTCTGGTGAGAGCGCTTTCAGCGACCGCTTGCCGAGCTTTCTGTGCGCTTTTTGTCTAAGCAAAGCTTGTCCAACCCAATTTGTCTCCCTTGACTTTTGGTGTGGGAACCTTCGTGCTGTCAACCATTGCGAACTCGTGCCCTCTCCCCCTATAGGCAGACACGTATGCTCGTCGTTAATTGCTTACGCTTTAAAGCAGTCCATGTTGCCGGTATTGGATAAACCGGCAACGGCAGGCCGAAGGACCCCAACTAGCTGTCGGTAGACTGTAGATCGTGTGGAAAATATAGTTAAGCACGTTAGGCTGGTAGCTCCGCCCAAAAGCATAGAAAAAACAAAGATAAACTGAGTATGAATTGAGGGACGACGGGAATGTATGCCTGGGGAAGGCTGTTATTCGACGATCAGGCACTTACAAGATGGAATGCCATGACATACGCGGCTGGATACCGTATCTGCATACATTCACCACGTTACTCGAAAGTACCAACCTTGAAGCCGACCGTCCTCTGTGTTTTCCTTTATTCCGCCAGCTTACTTTCCAGCGTGCCGCCCCATCCGCAATCCACCTTCCCCCCTGTCCCCATTCTCGTATGACAATCCACAGTCTGCCGACAGCTGATTGGGGTCCCTCACCCTACCGATGTCGATGACCCAGTTCAACATGCATGTGGGCGCGCGGTGACGTCGGCTGGCTAGCCGAGACCGTTGTTTGTCAAATAACAGCCCCTCAACCAACTTGAGCTCTGAAACGGAAGCTCGTATTCATCAACCTATTAAGGCTAGTACCCGGCTGATTTGTTATGTCTGTTAAACAGGTGGATGTCTGCACGCGGCGGCTGTGACACTTAAAGACATCACGGACTCTGACGGGGTTTTTACATAAAAAGACTACCGGCATATTCCTCTGAATTAAGAAAAACTGGACTGGGACAGGAGTTCTGTTTAACAAGTCTCGTGTACCCCAACTATCATTTTTCCACTTCGAGGCTGCGACACTATCTCCGGTAGGCTTCACCTACAGAATTCTCAGAGGACGGGCACTGATGCGACTCAGGCAAACCATTGGCTGCTAACAAATCAAGGAATTATTAAGCCATATATTATCGAGGCCCCAAGTTCGTCTGCAATATATAGCTGTCCCAGTCGGACCGCATGCGTCCCTGTCACTAAACAAACGCATTTACGCAGATGGGTGTGGCGGCCTTTGGAAATCTATAAAAGCGCTCCCCCTTCTTTAGGTGGCTATTCTTGGCAGGCAGTGCTGACCAAACAAAGCTAAAGGTAGTGTCGTAGACATCTAGTTCTAGAGACAGGAACAGTAAGAAACCATTTCCCCGCTAGTGTGCAACGAAGTTAAGGCAGGCTGGCGGAATGGAAGAAGTACAAAGTATCTCAACTAGTAATCAATGGTCTCCGAGTTAGTGCAGAAACAGTAAATCATATGCCGAATGGCATTACCGACAAAGACAAGGGAGACTGTCTTTGTCGGTAATGCCGTTCTGCCTATATCATGCGCCGCTGTGCGGCTGCTGGTTGGGCTCCAGCAAGAGCCCATAAGGCACAACGGAATGAGTGAGTCCCGTAAGAATGATCGGTGAGCGGCCCCTCCCATAGTAAATCATATATCCACGTAACCCGATGTTTAATCAACCGACACACTGCCTAAAGCGATACAGAAATGCGACAAATGACGCCTAGAGCGCAAGGTCTTGGAAAGATGTAGAAACCTAAAGCGGTAGGAGATGTTGATGTACAGAAATTTCCACTTGCATCCTTAAGTATTGACAATGCAGAAATTAACAGAATATACCCCCAAGTTAACGACCAATGCAGAATTAACTTTGCACTGTTATTCCCCTAATATTCTATACGCCAGTATGAAAGGGAAGAGTTTCGCTGACTCCTTCGGCTTTTATCCAGAGTCAACGAATCCCAAAGACGCTGGTAACAAGGCGGGTTGGACGTAATTTTTAAAGTAATTATTTATTAAGAATCGCAGAGACAGTCAGTTAAAAGTAAAACATGTGAAACAGGTGTTAACGTATATTTTACAGGAATACATCGGAGAAAAACAGCCCGTGGAGGAAGGTGACCATTATAGTCAGTCGGTTTTAGGCAGCCGTCACACGTAACTGGGCATTAATACGCAGGAGCTTATTGAGCAAACACCTATAATGATCAAAAGAAAGGACAATATTAAGTTAAAATGAATCAGTCAAAGAAAGGATCCTGAGAAAGCAGAAGATGTCGGACTATCACTCCGAGTAGTTGAGGTCGGTGCAGGGTGTAGAGGTGTCCAGGTGTGGTCCTTGTGAAGGTCTTTGCAGGTCGCTCACTTGCTTGCAGATGTTGACAACGCCTAGCGTCCATTGACTGGCACACAACTATCATATGTGGTTCCTAGAAGCTAGGCTCTACTTAGCGGCCAAACCACGGTAACCGCCTCGACCGTCGGGCTAAACCAGGTGAGGGTATCAGTGTTTGCATCCCCCACACGGTAATTCTGTGCCCTATCCTGCCTACTTGACCCTCCCAATGATCCGCCCTTTTCCTCCCCTCCGCCTTTTCTCCCGCTGCCTCCGTTGCTACCCCCAATCGCCTCCGAGCTTCTGTCCCCCCCGCCCTGCCCCTCCATCTCTATTCTCAAATCTACTTTTATCCCCCATAGTCGAAAAGGCCTACAAGGAGGGCGACATACAATCACGTGGGCGGCCTAGGCAAATCGGGACGTGTTCTCACTAAACTCAGTGACCCATAGTGGAGAGCGGCAGCCGTCTCGTGCGTAAAAGCAGCCCTATTTACGGAGGGCACTGCTTTCACCGCGAAGAGGAGGCAGTTATAAAAAGGTGCCCCAAACTAATGCTGGGTTCACATCTGCGCGCAGACCGTGGCTCGCAGACTGCGTAGCATGCGGTCGCAACCAAAAAACAAGACAAAATAGTCCATTTCTTCGCCGCCATCATCATCATCACCATCACCATCATCACCACCACCACCATCATCATCATCATCATCATCATCATCATCGTCGTCGTCGTCGTCATCATCATCATCATCATCCCCTGTGCGCCATCCCACTGGCAGCTAGGGTGAGTCCGCTCACTTTGGCAGCCTGGAATGTTCGTTTCCCTTTTAGACAATCCTAGGAGCAACCGGCCGGAACGAAGGACGGCGCTAGCGGCGCGGGAACTGACGCGATAAAAAGTGGGCATTGTCGTACTCAGCGAGACCCGTTTCTCTGAACAAGGCCAACTGGAGCGGTCGCCTCAAGGCAGAGCGACAAGACGCATACATCGCTTTTGTCATCCGGAAGGACATGGTGGGACTACTACCCTGTCAGCCGCAGGGCATTAACGACTGCCTGATGAGCCTCCGCCTGCCTCTCCGGGGAGGTACATTCGCCACCATCATCAGCGTCCATGCTCCCCCGATGACCAGTCCTGACACTGCAAGGAACAAATTATACGAGGACCTGCACGCCCTCCTGGCGACCGTGCCGAAGGCGGATAAGTTGATTTATCCTTGGTGACTTCAACGCCCGCGTCGGCACAGAACATGCTGCCTGGAGAGGAACGCTGGGACCCCACGGTCTCGGCGGTTCCAATGACAGTGTCTGCTCCTCCTACGAACCTGCGCAGAACACTGTCTCATCCTGACCAACACCTTCTTTCGCCTGCCGATGAGGAAGATGGCCGGCTGGATGCATTCCCGGTCTGTGCGCTGTCAGCTGCTGGACTATGTTCTCGTCCTGAGGCGAGATCAGCAGGATGTGCTGGTGACAAAGGCGATCCCGGATGCCAACGGGTGGACGGACCATTGCCTCGTCATCTCCAAGATGATTATCCGCCTACAGCCACGCGGGAATCCTCAAGGTAAGCGACCAGCAGGTTAGTTGAATACTGCTTTATTGAATGCGCCCGCTCATCATTTCCATCTTAGCAATGAACTAACTCAACGACTAGCTAAACTTCCAGTCGCCGCCGCCGACGACGAGGACGCCTCCGTGGAGAACCGATGGTGCCAACTGAGGGACACGGTCCAGTCAACCGCCCTGGCTGTACTCGGTCGCGCACGCCACCAACATCAGGACTGGTTGGACGACAATGACTCCGCTATTAGCAACCAACTCGCCGAGAAGAACCGCCTGCACAAAGCCTACGCCAACCGCCCTACCGACGACAAGGAAGCAGCCTTCTACCGTAGACGCCGTCTTGTGCAACAGCGGCTGCGGGAGATGGAGGATGCTTGGACGGCTCCCAAGGCCGAGGAGGTCCAAGAGTACACGGATCATAACGAATGGAAGAACTTTGATGCGGCTGGTGTTGCCTACGGTCCCGCAGTCAAAGGAACCGCTCCTCTTCTCAGCGTCGACGGAACTACCGTACTCGCAGAAAATATGCAGATTCGGAGGCGATGGGCTGAGCCATCCAAACCGTCCTGAACCGCACCTTCATCATCTCCGACGCCGTTAACGCCCGTCTGCCTCAGGGCACATTCAAAGAGGCATGAATCTCATTGACGGCGTCTGCAAAAACTTTGGGCTGATCATGAAAACGAAGAAGACGGTGGTTATGCATCAACCGCCTCCCGACGCTGGTTACGTCGCACTTTAAATCAACGTGAACGGAGCCCAGCTGCAAGTCGCGGACAACTTCACATTCCTGGACAGTACCCTGTCTCGTAACATTAAAATCGATGATGAAGTAGCTGGCCGCATTTCCAAGGCCATCCAAGCCTTCGAGCGCCGGTAAAACACAGTTTTGAATCGACACGCTCTCTGCCTCAGCACCAAAATGAAGATTTAAAAAGCGGCCTTCCGGTCAACGTTGCTATATGGAATGGAGACCTGGACGGCGTAAAATAGGCAGGAGCGAAGACTCAACCACTTATACCTCTGCTATCTTCGACATATACTAAGGGTGAGGTAACAGGACCGGATCCCGGATACGGAGGTACCGGGACAGACGGGAATACTCAGCATCCATGCCGCGTTGAGGTAACTGCGTTGGAGCGGTCACCTCGGTGCAGATGGACGACGAACGTGTTGGGAGTGCCTACACTCCCAAAAAAACAAGAGCCAACCAATCACTGGAGACCACGTGCGTTTACTCTCTCTACAGCGCTGTCATCTTAGTCGGGCACCTCTCCATTGGCTACTCCCCTCTTCCCGAAGGTCATTGGGCTGAATGCTGGCAAACCGCAGTGGGGTGTTATAAATATGCGTCACCTTTCAGCTAGTCGCGACTTGCAGTGTTTTTTTTAATACACTTTCCGTGTCCGGCCATGTTCTCTTTGTCTGCTGCTTTAGTATTGGGGACAAGGGTCGAGTGCGTATACTCTCCACGGGATTTCAAGTATCAGGCGGGTCATAACAGAACGGCTACCAAAATAATTCTTTCAGAGAGAAGTCGGGACGGGTTCTCGTCGACTAGGTCTACTTCAGCGCTACAAGGACACTGTCAGGACTTCCCTGAAGTGCCCGCAGACCAACCCAGTCAACTGTGAAGACCTCGCCCGGGACCAACCGGCCTGGAGAACAGTGAAGACAGGCGCAGAGATCTACGAAGCTAACCGCATAACCATCATCAAAGCCAACCGCGAAGGTCGCAAATCTCGACTGCCCCCACCTCGCAAAGCCAAGGCCCAACCGTCACCAACCAGTCTACGTTGTCAGCGGACGTTCCGGGCACCATCGGCCTTATAGGACATCCTCGGATCAACTGCAGCACCCGGGCGACACTACACGATGTCTGTTCGTCCACCTCTGCCTCGTCCGCCCGTGGATAAGCAACCATAATAGCGCTCCGGATCACCCATTGCTTTCCTCGACCGCCTCTAAAACTGCTGTGGAGGCTCCTGCACCCAGCACTACGTCACACAATTCTGACGCACCATCGAACATCGACCTCACCACCACCAACACTAATGATGAGAACTCGGTTCTAACCTGTCATCACTGCGATCGCACATTCACCTTACACATTGGCCTGGTCGATCACTTGCGAATCCATCGCACAGAGATTGGCGAAACAGTGCACGGTGCACCAATATACACTCGCCGCATCCGCCTCAACTGCCCGCGTGCATCCAGCCACCGCATGGTTCTATTAGGCCACATGCACATTCCTGAAAAATTGCGGTAGACAGTCGTCAGTTACACTACACTATCACATCTTCCTCCACCTGCACCTGCACCATACATTAACATCACTCATCGCCACACAACGTAAGCATTCAATTGCCATCTCCCACGCAGGTGGGATGCGTGCGCTTGCGTCCCAGCTGGGTATACAGATCGTGTACATAGTTGTCCAGTCATTCTCGTCTTTCTGACCCGTTGTGGTGCTGTTGTTGGTTAAAATCCTGTTCAAGTGCCTATTGTCGACCACGGGGTGTGGAGTGGTACGTCTAGGTGCGGGTCCGGCTGTGCCAGCAACATGCGCCTTCTTCCGCCCCCGGGTTTCTTGACAATGTCTTGACACCAGACCCTGAAGGGGAGGATATAGTGTGGTGGATGCTGCGCAAGCCTACTACCATTATAAACTAATCCACGCGTAAGTCGCTGAGCCTGCCTCACCTTGCTGTGGAAAACACGGTGGACATCGTCGGTTGCGACGGTCGAACCGTCGGTGCGTGAAAATCAGGCCGAATGTATATAATTGTCGCAGGCATGGTGACTAAGTTACCTTCATTCCTATTGCCTCCATACCTTTCAATTAATTTTCAAATAGCACATTTTTGACCCGTTGATGTGACGAGGAAATTTTTTGCGACCCAAAAGGCATTTGATAAATACGACGAGCATTTTTAACAGACATACACAAATGAAGCAAAGGCATTACAGTGGAATCGGTCACCGGCCATTCTCAAGCGCTAAAGTGCTTGGTGGCAACTGTGTCTACCGATGTCCTGGGCCCTCTTTACGGATGATGCGTTCGTCAAAAAAGTAACTCCAGCACCTTGAGGGAGTGCTGTAATTAGCTGACACATGCAGTGCAAATGGAGGTTGCAAATCACAATGGGCGGGAAAAACGAAAATATGAGGAGATGTCAAATTTCGAATGCTGCCGTGTCTTGCTACGTAAGTGTGGATACCTTTACGCTTATTCATGGGTTAGAACACAGCAAAACACATCAGTCTCAAAACTTTACGCGACCTAGTGTCGTGTGACCAAGAGGGATATCCAATAAAACTTGTCCACTAAAAGTATACCAGCACGTTTTACTAGTATGCCCGATGGCCAAAAAATCCAGGTTCGAGCCGGAGACTCTCCTGGCCTGAGGTTGACGATGGCGCATAAGGAAGAACTTCCATTCTAGTCCCCCTTCCTTTGCCGGCGACTTCCCGATTATTACTTTCTTAGTAAAGCCATCCTCCCTCTTCTATTGTCTTATTAGTTATCATCACGGTTGCAGAGAGCAAAGACGCATTTCTACACATGATCGCACCAGTTTTCGAAGAACCCGGCGGATAAACTGTCCCACGCTTACTAGTACTCCATATTATTATTATAATTATTTGTAGTGAAACACAACGCAAGCATTTTTACAATTGACAGCATACCCCACACAGGAGATTCCGAGAAGAAATCTGATGAGTTAATGTAACTGCGGCCTACGGGATGCGTTCCCGACGGTTGTCGGTGTAGGCTAGCTGCGAAACAAACACCAGCATCAGAAGAATAATCAGTAACGGATGAGCAGTAAGCAAAATGATGTGGAATAATTAGGCATTTATGCCTGATCTATTAAGACCGATGGCGTCACGGACTGTATTTCTCTATAAATTACGAGGCGCCGCACCGGACCTCGAGGGGTCGACCTGCTTTGCCCAGTGACGAAGACCAAATTCCAAGAGTTAATGAGCTACCTCCACATATTACTGAACTATATCGAGTCAGGTTTTGAGTCGCCGCTGCTTCTAGTTAGGCAACAATGTCGGACTTTT
>CACRXP010000156.1:437418-453052 GCA_902702965.1 Spirometra erinaceieuropaei
CGGGGAGCGCAGACCGTCACATTTAAGACAAGTACGGTGTACCCCACGTAAAGAGACGTCCACAAAAACGGTAGTACTAAAGCTTTATTAGGCGACATGTCGCGATCGATCTCATGGAACAGGCACATAGTGCACTGTGCGTGATAAGGAATGCGTTCGTGACGTCCTAATGGTTGCCGACGTCTGCAAAGGCCGGGCTAGGTCGGGCAATAATTCAAACAATCGATTTATCGGCGGCTTTGGGCGTGGTTTTCAACGCGACAATGGTGAAAGGCTGCTAGAGTCAGTCGATTAGAGCCGTCTGCTGGTCAGCAAAACTTCTTTCCAAGCATCGACAAAAATCTGGCCCAGGAGTTCAACGACGGTCCTGTAAAAGCTAGATTGGCATTTTAGTCAAGGAGAGGTCTCGTTGGTGGGTGCAAGTTAACATATGGGTGCGTAGTGCCGAAACAGCGACGCACATGTTTGAAAGTTCAGCTCTTCTCCGCACCAAAACTGTCTGGTGCATGACGCTTTAATTCTGCAAAATAAGGACAGTTTAATACAACCGAAGCGCAAAGTGCAGAAATCCGATCTTGCTATGCTGCCCGAGTCGGAGCGAAAGAAAAAAGCAGTAGCAAATAGTCAGCCTAGAAGTTCTCGATCCGTAAGGCAGTAAAAAAACGAAACTTACTCGGCGGCGCCGTGTTGACCGGATAGATGCAAGAACCCTACAGCTGTCCGTCCAGATAGTTCGAGGTAGGTGTGGCAACAATGACTATTCCAGCTAGCTCCAAAAAATCATGTCAAAATAATGACTTCGACCGGGCAGGCCTTTGACACCAATGACACTCATTATGTACTAAATTATTTGCCAAGTTAGACGACTGCAGCACTGACCGAACTACACTGATGAGAACAGTAACTTAGCCAATGACAAGTGTTTTCTCAACTTTGATGACTAAGCCATCAGTACCGTCCTCTCCACGAGCGGGGTCTGGTCCTACCACAACCCATAATATTTTGAAGCACTACCATCGCCAGGATGAGATTACGATTGTAATTCAAAGGCCGCACAACAACTAGACCACTACAGACGAAGGAGTCAGCCACAAAGTCAACGAGACTTACGTCAACTTATGACTGGGCAACAATGAAGATGAAGCGATGAGACCATTCCTGATGACTGGCATTCGACCACCCTTGTTCTCGTTTTCCAGAAGAGATATAACACAAATTGTGAGAGGAACCGCATAATAAGTCATTTCGACGTTGCTGCAAAGGCAGCTCTTCTTATCACCGTCATCAAAGTACGCATAATGCAAATACAAGAGCCAACCATGAAGCGCGTGGGTGCTCTGACCAAATGTTTAGACTGCGGCGCATCCTCGAATCCAGCCGCGGTAAAATGTAGCCGACGTCGGTCTGATTTATTGGCTTTACTACAGCGCCTAACCTCTTTCATCGCTAGGCGGTCTGATGGATGTTGGGGGAATATTGTGTGCTGGCAAAAGTTATTTCAGCGATTGAAGTCAGTTATAGCGCCACAACCGAGAACGTCTTCATCCAAAATGGCCTACCGAAAACCCTAGCTATTCGTGTTGGTATTCTACAAGGCTGCATCAAAAAGTTGAATATCGAAAGGACCATAGGGAGTTTTGACAACGTCGGACTACGCGGGCGAGATCTTTTTGCCAATGCAAAATTTCGATAGCTTATTGATCTGTTATTTTGCCCATAAATGATACAAGGGCAACGGGCTTTTTAAGATGTAGCTCCACCTATAAAACGCAGTCGTCGTCGTCGTCGTGGATAGGGGTTGGATCGGAGAAGTGAAAAACTGCAAATAACTCTTAGTCGGGTTTTTGACAAACGGCCAAAGCAAAGGCATTGCTGCCCGAGTAGTTACTATTCGAAGTTTTTTGCAAGCCAACCAAATCACCTATGGGTTTGTCGCGATATATCCGGTCTTCATCGCTGGAGAACATGTTGAACCCACGATATTCGTCGAGACAGCCCATGACTTACGAAGTGCTGTCCGCAGTACCAGGCAGGTCAACTGGGTCAATCGCGATGTCCGCCATGACAAGCATAGAAGAGTAATTTAGTAAGTGGCTCAAATCCGGAGAACGTTTGCGTTGTCAATTCAATGGATCAGTACACTGACGGTAACAATCGGGAGATGGCACCCAAAAAATCCGCCTAACCAAAGCAGTCTGTCTTACGGGACAGGTTGTAATAGGGGTTTTATGGGTGGTGGCTGGTCGGGATGTACGATATTATCCGACGGAAAGCCTTATTTAAACAGGTGAATGATCGCAGTTGGCCCGCTCTCCGTTCCGTTATTACAAAATGGGTCACCAAAGGCAGTATAGTAGTAACGGACGAGTGGAAGGCGTATAATCGTCTTCCCTCAGAAGGTTATCTACATTTCTTTGTTAACCACTCAAAGAACTTTAAGGACCCTACCACCGGACGGCACACCAATGTCATTGAGGCATACTGAAGTAGATTAAAAAGGAAACTCCACGATGGAGGAGCTGCGTGGGCTCACATAGACGAAGTACAGTATCGTCTTTGGTTTGGCCTCAATGCCATGTATTTGACAGCTGCCTGGGAATTGTTCCTGTCCCATGTTTTGCAGACTTATCCTATTTAAAAGTGATTTCGTTTTGTAATAAACTGCCATAATGCGAATGTATGCCGTATATTCAGGTGTACGTGTGTAACGATGGGGAAGGTTGGGTAACAGCGACCATCGTCCATGTAACCTCCACCGATGTTCGTTCGGCCAGCCCATGTTAGGCCGTCGCGGAAAGTCCAAGTAGTGCGTGAAAGAAGGCCTGCAACCGCTGATATAGCCAGAAGGCGTTTGAGTCCACTGTTAAAGGTATTATTTCTAGGTAACGGATTTTTTGGGTGCCATCTCCCGATTGTTACCAATGCATCAATCGCAGTGGGTTGCCCACCAGGATACACATATTTGCAAGTTAGAAGAGGCATAAACCGGCAGATATGGCCGTCTCACCAAAAACGGCCTCTGGTCGGGTGGGTCCCGTGACTTACCGTAGTTTACTTACACGTCCACCCTCGATGTTGAGTAGAACGTAAATTCAACCTAAGCTCGCTGATCTGCCAGTGCTATTTTCGGTCGGGAAGTTTGGTTAAGCTACGCCTACGGAATTGAGCATTATTAGTAAGGACCAGGAGAGTGAAAAGAAAAGCATTGTGATGAGTAGCACAAAGCTGTAGGTAAAAAAGAGAAAGAGTAAGAACCACGTCAGTGTCGTATGAGATGATTCATATAGAGTCGAAGTTAGTGGGGACTATGCTGAAGCTAGTCATGCTCCATTCGAAACACCTAGAGCATGGCATACAAAATGAATGGGAAAACGGTAAGAACTGCGAGGACCTACTGCAACCTTTTTTCAGCAACCAAGTTTACTCAGAAGCCGTGATCACCGGTTCGCTATCCGGTAAGGCGTGACCGCTATGCAATTATAAACTACCTAAATAGGCATACAGAAAACGTTGCGGAGAAATAGGAACTTACTCAAGTTCTACTTCCGTGGGAGTTTGTGCGGTGGAAGCAACGGTGCCTGTGCCGCGGCCATACACGGAGAGACGACCAGTCAGTTGAGATACGAATCGACGCAGCTGAGTCAGACGAGACGCGCTCTCCGCCGCTTCCTGATCGTCTTCAGAGTTTAGCCAGGTCAACGCTACCGGCTTCAAGTGATTAAGAAGGGCCTTCAAACGCCCAACCACCTGTCGTAGGAGGGCCACCTCAACAGAAGGAAGTGGTTCAGACAAAGTAACCACCGTCGCCTCGGATTCAGAGGGTGATGGAACTGACAAATCGCAGACAGAGACCAGGCTAGCCAAACCGACAAGGAGATAGCGGTTAACTAGGCAAGTGAGCACCACATGTTGCAGAGCTGCCGATGCGAAGAGGTTGTGCCAGAGCATGAGGTTGGACAGCATCTGTTGTTAGGATAAGAAGGTGATGTGTACTTCGGGGTGTGCTCAAAAGGAATGACTCAGTTTGTTTAGGACCGAAATGGGGCACATATGCAGTTGTCGGGCAAGTGTCTGGGGAACGTTCGCTTTGCAAATCTGGACTAGATAACACGTGCGTGTGTAACAAGTAGCACGTGGCGGGTGTAAAGCAAACCAACGAGCCCAAAATCCTCTCCAGCGAACTTGATCCAGTCAGGCTTCTAGAAAATGGTATTAGAACGATCAGACGTTACATGTTCTTACCATAATCTAAATGACGCTCACGGCGCCTTAAAAGTCGTAGATTGAGGACTGCCAGAACACATGATAACTGGGTACATGTAACCAAGATAAGGACTGTGGTGTCTTCTTGATGCGGCCTTAAAGGCAAGACTCGCAAATACTATATAAGAATCTGTGGACGGTAGGCTGATCACACTGGGGAGGCGGAAGGGGAGGGGCAGTGAATTTCCAAAAATTGTGAAATAAAAATCTGTATGAAAAGGTTGCGTACAATAACGAAATGCATTAATGAGCAGAGTAAGGAACGATGCTTTCTTTCTTTCAAAATACAGATAAACAGCTTCAGGCCGCAGAAAATTCAGACGACCGCAGCTTGATCTCCTGTCGAAAGCAGAAGAAATAACCGAAGCTATAAACTCGGTTGGATTGGAATACTGCCAAACAAGGGGATTGCTACCGAGTGTGGCCAAATGCCAATCTGAACGTCGAATGGGTCAGCATTGAACGGTTCAAAATCAACCATACCATGAATTTTAAGGATTTGATCACAGTAAAACACACGAGTGCGGCTGAGATCTATTGATGCAGACCGAAACGGACGCTCCACGAAGGAGGATGGATGTCGGGTCGCGCATTATAAGAGTTCACATAGAGGAAATTGAATATCGTCTGTGGTTTGACCTAGACAGCATTGACCTAAATCAAGCATGGGAAATATTTTTGTCACATATTTTGGAAGCATATGTGGTGCAACAGCTTCCCGAACAGGGAACCTGAAGGACTCCTTCCTAAATGCGATTTAACGACCACTTATAGGTAAACTCTTGCACATAAACTCAAGTAAACTCAACTGCTTTATTATTGTTTATGTGATGGACTACGCACTAGTATTATTGTGGAAGTAAATAAGTTACGGCGTGCGCATTCGACAACAGAAACCGTTTGGAGATTTCGAGGAATCCTAGCGTTTGTGTTCTAACCGAGGCTAAGTAAATCAACATGAAGCCGGCGATCCTTACAGCACGCGTTGTATGGTGAGTACCACCATAATAAAAAGGTTTAACTACTCGTTCGGAAGAAATAAGTCACGGCGTAAGGAATCGACAAAGAAAAGCAACGTAAGTATATATGGAAAACTAAGAAATCAATGTAAGACAGGACGAGTCACGGAGATGGGGGAACGAAAACGGAAGGTCACCTCATGCTAAATAATATAACGCTAAAAGGGTCATACCGAAACAACTCGGTGCATAAAGTTACATCAATGCGCTAGATAACACCCAAAGGGAGATGTCCTGTAGCTATGAATTAATAAACTAGCCAGGGCCTACTAAAGCAAGCATAGTAGTTAGTTATACATATTAAAGCCAGCGGAGTTACGCAAACTATCGTCACCCAGCATTGCGTTAACTTTAAAACATACAGTTAAACCGAAGTCAGACACTTGATTTCTAGTGCTGACAGACGGTACACTCTTAGGACCTGGGAGAAAGTCCACTCTGGGACGGAAACCAGCCATCGACTGCACGGACCCAAACCGCGTGATCTCATTTTCAGCCAAGCCTACTATTCGTGTGGACGCTGATGAAGCGATAAAACTGCGTGATATCAAGTGTGTAACCCCGAGGAAAAGTGTTGGTCGTCACCACAGTATACCAAACAAATGAATCGCTGAAGATCAGGACGAACAGAACTAGGCATCAATTCGCAGAGTTCGCTAGCATGTCAGGTAATTCAAGTGGTAGAATATCCTCCCCCAATTGGGGAGCTGATCCATTAGCACTCAGCAGCAGTGAATCGCTCAATATTTCGCGTTCGTCACAGTTTTCGTCCTTTAACAGTGGGCCTAACTCATCCGACTCCCAAACAATTTCAAAATCCTGCTACAACTTTAAGAGGCTGGTTCAACAAACAGAGGTCCGACGAGCATCCAACCACAGAGTAGAAGGAAAGGAATTGTTTACCTTCATGGCTGCATTCATTTGACGGCAGAAGAAGAGATAGCCAGGGCTTTGGGGATTGGTTAGAATACTAAAAACGTGAAAAAAGTAGTCATATACTGCATCCCACAGAAGAAGTTCCTGAAAAGGGTCACATAAACACAGGAAGGCAACAATCACAGCGGAGGGCGGTAAAAGAGCGTTCTGAGAAAAGGCCATGAGCGGCAACAGGTCTTTCAGGCTTATTGTTCGGTGCCTAATGGTTGCCTTCGGTCTGTGTGCAACCTCAACTTCTAGTTGCGTGGGAAGGTGACCAACGCGTTCAGAGACACTCTTGAGGTTTGGGGGAGTGCTTATCAACAGTTGAGACCGGTGCGGTTGGCCTCGTATCATTTTTAAGTGCGACGGCTAACTGATTTGTGTGGGTAACCATATATCCAGGGCGATAGTCAAATTGGTTGCAGTCCATTAGCACCGTCTTCCGTTCACTGAAGTGCATCTCAACGTTACATTAGAGCATCCTTATGCAACTGTTTTGGCTGACTGGGTGATTGCTGTTGCACAGAGCTTGCCACTAGGTTGAACAACTTTCAGGCCATTATTGTTTTTCCGGTGGACCTGGACATAAACGAAGGCCAACTGATTGCCCTCTATTGTGCACTTTTTACCCGGGAAGACGACGACGTTGAGGTGTTCTTCGGATGTGAACGTCCGACCGCCTCTGGTGTGATGAAACTACCATTCACACTGTGAACAGAGAATTTCGGTCTGAGTTGGGATGTCAGTGACTAAACGTCGCAGGACCTCCTTCACGAATGAGTCCAGAAATCGGTTAGTCTATAGGCGTGCTTTTCAGCTGCAGGCAGATCACACGTTCAGACGTGAAGTACGCCTCGAAACAGAACCTTGGAAAATGGAAGATCTAAACCTGTCCGAGGTGATTCTGATGGTGCTGTTCGGGAGAAGAACCCGTCCTCCTATTTACGTTGCTGACTCTGGTCGGGTTACTTGTGAATCCGGAACATCAGGCTGATAACATTCTCGTTCCAGTTACTGATTTTTCTCAGTGTCGCAGTTGTTTTACTAAATCTTCTAAAGTTATATATTTAAAATATGCAATAAGAGTCTTTATGGCAGGATATGGACTTGTCGTGGCCAAGATAGAAAATGTGACGCATCTGCGAGGCAAATATCTGTCGACCACTCAGCATGAAGATGTTAAATAAATAGCGGAAAAGGTTGTTAGTTTTGTAATTCTAAAGTTCTTGGCCGTCGGAAATACCGATTTCTGACCAAGATATAACTAGGGGATATCGTGCTTCCTCAGGTGGCTACATTTAACTACATACCTGCCCGAGCGCAGTGGGATAGCTAAAAGCTCGAGTCCTGAAATACATTCTGAAGTATAACTGTCTGGGCTCTCAAACACGCACCAGCCAACTTGGCTTGCTACAGGCTGCACCATATCTTGAAGAGTTGTTGTGGGCCGTCTGCCCCAGAGGTCTAATGTGGTGATAGCGTCAATAGCAGATGTGACATTTCGGTGAAGGGACTATTTTGTCCGGCTTTTGTACGTCGCTGGCTACACTACATCAACCGACGTCTAGTTTGAAAGTTTCGCATCACCTATTTTGAACTGCGACTGAGGGAAAACCCTTACGCATGTTGATGTGTTCTTCTCAGTGCCTACGAACACTTACATGATAAGCATCCTTGTAACGACATAAATTTTTAAACGGGCGAAATCCGGTGTAAACAGGTCATAAAAAAGGTTCCGAAGCAAGACAAGGCAACCTTTTATTTATTCATCATTACCCACTGAAATAACTGATGCAGAACGGCAGAAGAATTCTTCCCTCTGAATACATCGACTTCTCACGCACTATCGCTAAGACAGACGACGCATACGACGAGTCCATTACTGCCTGGAGGGAGTAGTGGTAACTTTCGTAGATGATGCAGACATACGAAACAGTCACCGGACTATCTTCCTCTACATTCAACGAGATGCAGTGACAGGACAAAGGGAAGACGACTGTTAACGTGTCATGATAATTTAGCAAGTTTGATTTGGATTGGTTTCCTTCTCCCCTCTCCTGCGTGCCTGTGGCCTTTGCGAGTTAAGCCGACTATCGATAAAGTTTAATGCAGTGGATGAAATGATATAAAACGTCTGCAAAATACGTACAACATGCACGCACGACGGTGTTCGAAGATCCGCGCAGACTTAGTGCTGCCTGACCAACACTCGACATGATAAAGTGGCTGCCGATTTGGTTAGAGGCGACAGCAGCACGGTCTGTTAAGGGGAGAGTAGTCATGCATCGTTCGGCTACTACCACACAACGCAAAAATCCAATCCGCTATAAGCAACCGGATCATCGTCGCTATGAACGATATAACTGAGAAGCCTCATGCCGGGAGGCATCAAAATCGACAACGAAATTACAGTCTTGAATCCACGAGCCAGCCTAGTATGAACATCAGATGAAGCAACAGTACATGTGTCCACTAAGTTCTTCGGGCCTAACAGCGATGTGAACGAAAATTACATCTAAAGACAACCCTGGTAAGGGATTTCTGTGTTTACGTGCATGGAGCCAACACTAACACTTGAAGCAATGTCGTCCCACCAGCTCAGAATATTCCCGTGTCAGAACATGCCCACTGAGACATTTGGACGTCGGCACCAACACCACCACCACCACTGACCGCCAACTTCCTTCACGGGTCGCCAAAGCCACAAAGATCTGGCAAGAACGAGTATAGCTAGTTACAATGCACGAGGTGGTATCATCAGATTAAACGCTGTTTGATTGAGCATGGACTAGCTAAAAATTATGCTATCTGCCCAGAACCTCTTGATGGAAAGGGGCATGCGAAAGTAAGCAAAAGGCTGTTTCAAACCAAAATACATATAGGTTGAGTTAGGGGTTGGAGGACGAGATTCGCCGACGTGACGAACAGTGGCGTGAATATGTTGGAGATATATTTGTGGGTGCACAAACCTTCTTAGTATGCTAAGTGTAAGCCAGAGCCAAAAATGAGGAAGAAACAGAAAAGGAGGGACAGCATGACGGTTTAAAACTCGACGATGACTTTAGCACTTTGATAATCAAGCATCGGGTACAATATTTGGAGCTTCGAATATGACAGCTGAGAGACCTGAATCCGAGTATGATACTTCCAGCTACCAGTTGTGCCGCTCCATCATCTATCACATCTCCACCCCTGCACCTGACAGCCACGATCAGCGTTCAACTACACCTAAAATACGCGCAGAAGTACAGCAAGTAGGGCAAAAAGCTGCTCCTGTGCATCTTGGGTAGAAACTGGAAAGGATAAGGAAATGTAAAAAAGGGGAAAAGATGGGTAGAACGAGAAGGGGCAAGCTCACTGTTTTGGATAGAGAGGAATAAATATATCCTCCTGAATCGTCACCTCCATACGTTTGAGGATGGCCTCAAACAACTGCTTCGTCGACAAGCTATCGGTGTTCACTGTTGGCCACTGCGTAACGAGTGAACGAACCGTCTTTACTAGCCGCAGCGACTGGCTGGTTGACAGGGGGTCCCAAGACGAGGACACGATTTCTATAAGTAGGAAAAACCCTATTTGGTGAAAGGGTGCATCCATTTGTTGAGTTAGAAACTGTTCCCCTCAGGGACAGTTGTTGGTAATGTCAACCATAGAAATGTACCTTCCCACTGCCAAAAAACGAAGTGAATTCGTGGCTGGATGTATAGTGACCGCGTGGGGTGACTACATAGGATGATGATTTTTCTCAGTTACTGGATTCGAAGGTGGGTGTCGATATTCCCCCTGGGGTGACACCTGTTTAAGGCCTCAGGATTGTGCGAGATGGGCACTGAAGCCTGATTAGAGGTTGCAGCTTTTTGATTTCCCTATAAATTAATACTCAACTTGGAGTAAATCAGTCTACTTGAGACTTATAGACAAGAAATCAGGAAACTGCAACTTAAAAACTGGAGTATATACCAGAAAGCGCACAGGGGACGCTGTGGGACCCGCTGATAAGCCGCAGATGTATCATGCAACGGTATAATATCTGCGAAACACGTGTCTGGGCTTTCAGCTAGTAACTGCACAGTCAAGTATGGTATATCATGCAACCCGATTTGATGATTGACAATAGTCGCTATGTAGCAATATCGCCATAGTTTGAAAACATCAAACGATTGGCAGATTTGCCAGACCAGATCCAACAACATCTCCAGATGATTGTGGAGTAGTCCCAAAATAACCAGACCAGAGAGACTGCTCATTTATAAGGTATCGTCCAGTGAAGGCCGTTTTACTGTCCGACATCTCTGAAGAATGGCACATAAGTGGGCAGTGTTTAGTGATAAGAGTGGGAGACGTGTGGGCAACTAAAATAGAAAGTCTTCGCTGGCCGAAAGAGTAGTGGCTTCAACGACGGTCCTTTGCACTTGATTCCAACCGGAGAGACCTTCGGCCGCGATAGTGCATTCTTCACGCAACCATTGGTAACCTACTGGCAGAAACAGTCACCGCACCGTTATAACCACGGAAACAAGGGAGTTTCCGAAATGTCAGTACAAAAACAGTTCGCTCTATGAACTCGCCTCCACTTCTTCCTAGGGGAATGATGAACGCGATAAAACATCTGAACGTGGAATATTCATGCATACGCTATAGGAGCGCATTCCTCCACTCAGCAGCAGATGAGGAGAGAGAATCATCCGCCTATGCTCAGCTGAAATTTCTGCACTCGAGATTTAATGAGAACGTCCTACCGAAATGTGTCAAACATAGATCGCCTATGAACACTGATATTGTTGGGAGTGCCAACACTCCCAAAAACAAGAGCCAACCAAGCACTGGGACCGCGTGCGTTTTCTCTCGACAGCGTTGTCATCTTAATCGTGGCACCACTCCACTGGCTACTCTCCTCTTCCCGAAGGGCATTGGGGCGAACGCCGGCGAACCACGATTGAGCGATATAAATATGCGTCACCTTTCAGCTAGTCGAGACTTGCGGTTTTTCTAATACACTTTCCGTGGCCGGCCGTGTTTTCTTTGTCTGCCGCCTTGGTAATAGGGACAAGGGTCGAGAGCGTATACGCTCCACGGGTTTTCAAGTACCAGGCCGGGTCATAACAGATAGTTAATAACGGAAGATGGCAGACTTCAAGAAGAGAACGATCAGAGCGCTGTCACAAGACTGCCACGTGTGTGTTCAAAAATACCGCCGAATAGTGGAACGGCATTTTTCAAACTGCCAGTCAGGCTTTGCGGCGCACGAGATGGGAACCCTCGTGGACTGCTTGCCTTCATTTACCCAATCGTAACCCATAAGAAGCTTGCTTGATTCGGGAAGGAAATGGATCGGTGTGCGCCATTTCTGACTGAATAAATACCCGATCTGCAGCGACAGAGAATGGCAGTTGGCGAGGCGCTGATGAACTTCAGTTCGATAAAGGGCTTATAACGTCGGAGAGACGGACAAACGGCTACAAACTTGTGTTAACAAACACATGCGGACAGACAGGAGAATGGACCCATTGTGTCTGGTGGCGAACACTGTGCGCACTCTGGACACACTTTCGCATTCAATTTGGCCCTCCTTTCCTGCCCAAGTGGTGTCTGACGGCCTCGTATGGCGCCGGTAGATCGATCCTACGGTTGATCGAGTTGGCGTTGGATTGCCAGGCTTCAATTATCTCTCTCGCCATTTTGCTTTCAGCTCGGCCGATTACTTCTTTGGGAAACGGCAAAATTTTATTGTGAATTTTCGAGACTGGTTCCCCAGCTCGTCTTCAGACAACGGGTGTGCAAAAACAATTAACTTTTAGACTGAGTATAGCAAAAGGAGTCCATGATTGGATAAGGTTGTCATCTCGGGATTGGCTGATTCAGTTTGAATCTGTCCTTAACGATTTTGTATGTGGCATCTAAATCGATATGCCGGTTGGTGCATGCCTCATCTGAGTGCATTGCTTCCAGGAATTCGCGGCCTTTTCTTGTTTGGCAGGCGCCAACAATGCGAGTGTTCTCCCATGCGAATTTATGCCCAGTGTCTAGTGTGTGCATGGCCACCTGGGAGAGATGGTCGCGTCTCTTCACCGCTAACTGATGCTCATGTATACGGGTTGAGACAGATTTCCCAGTTTGGCCACAATAAACGGCATCACAACTAGAACACGGGATTTTGTAGACGACACCTTTTCTTTCGAAGTAGCCGACTCTGTCCTTAGGGTGCACAAGCTGTGTGCGTAAGGTAGTTGCCGGCTGGTGTGCTACGTGGCCAAACTGGGAAATCTGTCTCAACCCGTATACATGAGCATCAGTTAGCGGTGAAGAGACGCGACCATCTCTCCCAGGTGGCCATGCACACACTAGACACTGGGCATAAATTCGCATGGGAGAACACTCGCATTGTTGGCGCCTGCCAAACAAGAAAAGGCCGCGAATTCCTGGAAGCAATGCACTCAGATGAGGCACGCATCAACCGGCATATCGATTTAGATGCCACATACAAAATCGTTAAGGACAGATTCAAACTGAATCAGCCAATCCCGAGATGACAACCTTATCCAATCATGGACTCCTTTTGCTAGACTCAGTCTAAAAGTTAGTTGTTTTTGCACACCCGTTGTCTGAAGACGAACTGGGGAACCAGTCTCGAAAATTCACAATAAAATTTTGCCGTTTCCCAAAGAACTTCACCTTCTAATTATATTTCTTGGGATGCCTGTTTTCCAATATATATATATAGATATATATAATGTTATGACAGTGGGCGCTCGTCGATCAGGTTACGGAACATGCTCGTTCTGTTGTGCCTTTGGGCTCATACTAGAACCCCCGCAGGCAGTCGCACAGCGACTAGTAGTAGACATAGATGAGATGATACCGACAAAGACAAGGGAGACCGGAATGGCCATTTCTGGCTTATTAGCCGTCATCAGCCAGTCATACCCAACCCCAAGTGTGGATCACTTGAGATTCGAACCCGGGATCTTTGGTCATGGAGTTTGACGCTCTACCATTGAGCCATGGGCCCGTTGTCCTGTCGGTTGTGATCGGGAATATTAATATATAATAATGTATAATATATATAATAATATATTAATATACATATATATATATATATATATATAAGTGAAGTGAATTGATGTGGAGAATTAAATTGCCCACGAAGACGAGTGTAACCGGGATGATGGATTTTGGCTCAATAAGTGTCATCAGCCAGTCATATCTAACCCCTTCGCCTGGGCAATCTGTGATTCGAACCAGGACTGTTTAGACATTGAGCGTTGGATTGCTCGTCTACCGGATCATTGCACAACGCTTTCCATATCTGATGCTTACGTACGTAGCATTGCAAAAAAATTGTTTGAAAGCAGATGGCGGTAGGCATTTTTAAGAGCCACGTGGCCAGCGTTCTCGAGCATCTGTAACGGGTTAAACAAGTAGAATAACCCACATATAAATGCTAAAAGGACCTCGGAAGCGGCCTAAAGATCAAGTTCGTCCAGAAAGCACGAGTATTTAGGTGTGTGTTTCTGTTGTCTACATCCGCGTTGCCGACTTGTCATGTGTCACTAGCGCCGAAGAAAAAGGGGAATAGTTGGCGCGTATCCTAAAAGTCCCAAAGGGCTGAACAGTTAATTAGAGGAATCTGTTATGTTGCTTTGCGTCTACGCAGTGAACATTAAACGTATGTGAGAGAATTACCTGTCAAACGAGGGATAAGGATCTTCTCGACAGTGCTGGGAATGATCGAAAGGTCCTGATCCGGCGACGATGATAGTGTTCTAATGACCCCCTCTTCGTTTTCCTTTGCACAGTCTCCCAACTCGATGCCGTCTGCGTCTTTGTTGCAATTCGGAAGACCAGCACCGTAATCAACTAGATCGTTGAACCAAGATTGTTCATCATAACAGGCGCAGTTGGGCTGAACGATACATGAGAAAGAGGGAGAGGAATTCAGAATAAACGCAGGGGGTCAGGAAACTTAGAAGTATAGACGGGATGAGTGTGCTGGATTGGTGTGATAACACACCTAAAATGGTCACTTACATAACCCCCAACAGGTTTAGGCTCCAGCTAACAGGAGTCCCTATTGCCGACTTCAGTCAATAAGTTGGCATCAAGGCTTAAACAATTAACCTGAGGTTTTTTAATTAAAACAATGAATACCGGTAAACATGCAAAAACCGCATGCGAAATACGCAGACGTTGAGGTTAAGATAAGGAGGATAGGATGGTGTTCACATTGTCAGCTTCCTTCCGTCTAAAAGAATAGACCTCGCAGTTTGGGTGAAGCAGTCCCTAAAACGATGCATTCGCGGTTTTTGATGGGTCAGAGTTTTGGCAATCCCATACCACCCCTAGTAAGGATTTACGGACTATTCGATCAAAATATGCGAAAAAACTTGTTGCCATGTCGAAAAGCAAAAGGCCTTAAAAGAAACAATGTGCGTCGCCTTTAATCACTTCTGGTGTGTGACATTAATTGTGTACCTTTGAGGGTGTCATCACAATCACTAATGAACCTATCTGGGGATTTTCTTAGTATGCGGCTTATGTGTGCATGGGGTGAGCTGCAGACAATAATCACCCGGAAAATGCTCTTTGGAAGTTATACGGCCCATACAGCTACGAGATTTGTTTCCGTGCAATGCAAGCAGATTCAGCTAATAGGCGGTGCAGCAGCGTCAGGTTTGAGTGGCTTTTACAGCTGCACACGTGCTGTTCAAGTTGTATCTGAGGCCACAGTGGGTCCACCAAAAGGTCTGCAGAGCTTTTGTCGGCGACTTGACACTTACAAAAACTCCGCTATAGTAAAAAAAAACTGCAGGTGCGCAAACAATTGCCAGGCTGCCGGTGGGCCGGATCGGTTTACTCAGAATGAGATTTAGTTACAATTACCGCCAGTGACCTATCTCACGAAATGTTAGCCGAAATTCTGAAATGCATTTTCGATTTGGACGGATTACTTAGGTGGGGTTGCAATATTGATTACCGTGAGACATAATCCTACGATATTTCGGACTCGCCAGTGTGTCGCTTTTGAATGCACTGTTTTGCTACCAAATAGGTAAAAGAAAGCATATTTTGGGCATTTATCTTATAAAATATATTTGAATTTATAAGGGCATCGAAAATCAATGTGAAAAAATACATACTAGTTGAGCAGCCATTTTTTGCTGAATGCGGTTTCTACAGGATGTTTAAAAGAAGTGCACTCAAAAAAACAGCATCCTGGCGAGTCCGAAATATCACAGGATTATGCCGCATGGTAATCAATATTACAACCGCATCTGAGTAATCCTTCTATACTGAAAAAGCATTTCAAAATTTGGGCTAACATTTCGTGAGATCGGTCACTAACTGTACGTAGTATTGCGTGTTCAGTTGTACAACCACTACTGGACAGCAAATGTGTTGCCATTCTATGCGTTTACAAATCCAGTTTGGCTACG
>CACRXP010000156.1:502844-546630 GCA_902702965.1 Spirometra erinaceieuropaei
CTTTTAAAAAAGGCCGTCATAAAACCGCCTAACGCCGGCTAATGTCTGGTTCTGATTGGCCATGTCATTTCTATCCTAAATTATGCAAACAAGATAGTGTGCAGCATATCTCTTCACACTGCTTCCAATACATGGACTACGCGGATTTTTCTGCTACATTAAGCAGCTGGGGAGTTTCCAATGGTCTTTGCGTCTCCAAGCTTCCTCCAGGTTGTTGCTCGTAGTATTTCTACCGCCAGTTACAATGGTTAGCTACGCCTATGTTAAAGTTTTGATGAGGCGATTACTTGCTTCGCAATGATACTACTGACTGCTAAATTTGATAAATGCGTACAGCGAGTTATTATTTCGCACATATTCTCGGTATTTAACTCAATTGTTTACGCTAAAATCCCCTTAGGTCCAAAACTTTCTGTACCAGTACTGCAACAACTTCGATCAGTAAGTTCGGACCTAGTGAAGACATTAATTATGTGAAACCCAGCCATAAAATCAATAATATTTTATGATCTTACGTTTGTGTTTTGCGAGTTTTATGCTGACGGCGTTTATTCCCTTTGCTCGAAGCTGACCTGTAACGCCTTCTGACTGCTCATGTTCTTTGAATTTGGTTATTGCCTTGCTTTTGCAGGGTAATAACCATAATAGCCATAGAAGGGCAATTAACCAGGCTTAGTTGAGGTGCATATGGCTTGTGTTTGCGAATTAGTAACCCTTGTCTAACATAACTTATTACTACAGTTAACTTCGGTCTTCCATTTCCCAACCTCGTCACAAAGACCAGTTGGCCCATTAACCCAACTGCTGGCTACAAGGCCTGTCCATAGGTAGTGAAGAACGAAACGACATTCATTAAAGACCAACCAGGAGGAAGCAGGCTGCCGTGTTTGAAGAATACTTAGTCGCAGATCGGCATCAGTAATACTACCAAATTATAGGGGAACGAGGTTTAACGCGCATACTGCTTTATAAAATACCGCAAGACTCGATGACGGCACTGGGATGTGACGACTATAAACTACCTTTGAGTCAATTTGCACATAAACATTGACGTACGGTAAGGTTCTGGGGCAAGTGCTCTAGAGAGAACAACCGAAAAACAATCTGAGTAGCTCTTGGGAACTCGTCTATACTGAAAATGTTTGAGAAACCCCGTGTGAAAAACGCCCGATCCAAGTTTCGGCATCTACGGGAACCAACGCACCCCGTAATCCTGATTCAGCTCTGCAAGCAAGTAGTATGCGAGCTGAAGTGTTTAATCGAGAAAGGATCCCTGGTATTGGGTGTTTGGATGTTCGATTGTTCCCAAACTCTTGTAGTCAAAGTCTGACGACATACAGTCTTCATCAATGGAACGTGGATGTCTTAAGTTTAGATTCCTTACTCAGGTTCAGAAAATCAGTATCCTGGGGGTCAACTACTACTTCACCCTGTATCACAGCTGGCCATGCAGTTTGTCTCGAACACTGTGTGGCGAGTGCCCTCTTGTTACAGGTGAGCCATACGTTGCTTTCGTGGGAACCAGTCAGTGGTTAGAGAGCTTGAATAAAAACGAGGGAAGTAACAGTTTACTAACATCACCGTCTTTTCCGTCTTCATGCTAACAGCTGCCAATCAGAGCGATAAAGAACCTTCTACTCGCCACTTTAAGAACTGTTTACTCGGCCTGATGATCGTCACGAGGGATTGGAATGCCCAGACTGAATCAGACAACACTCCAAACAATCACCTTATTGATCGTTCTGAGCTTCATTGTAGATGCGAAAATGATGAAGGATTTTAGGAATTTGGTAATCCACCAATGCCGTATCTGGATCAGCCCAAAAATCTTACAGTTGTCTGACCAGACAACCCCTAATAGCTTTTGCAATGTCGACTCCTCTAGCTAACCCCCGAAAATGACCATAGAGTCAGCTAAAGATGGGTGCAGAAACTATTTGGCTGAAGTACCGGCCCCATAGAGCAGGCTTCAAGTGTTGGTGGCACCAAACAACTCCAAATTTTCGCAATGTTAGTCGTAGACCAACTGCACTGGTGACTGTGTCCGAAATTTGTGTGACAACATTAATGCTGACAACTTGGCTAAGATCTCGAGTTGACGTGAGAACTTCGAGCAGCTTCTTAGTTTCGGCGGCCAGTCCATCACCGTTCATTATTATCTTCAGGGACGACCTATCTCCCTACAGCCTATGCAGTATCGGTTAACCCCCCTTCTCAGGAAGAAACCATCGGTGAAATACAGACGCTGTGCAACGACAAGACGTCAGGAGAGGCACGCATCCCCACTGAAGTTCGAAGATTTTGTGTCGAAACTCTGGCGCCTCGACTTAATGAGACAGTTAAGCAGGCATGGTGAGATGACTTTGTCCTTGTTGATTGGCCCCAGCCAGTTGTGTGCTTGTTTTCGGGAAGAGAAGTATGAGACTAACTCCTGCATAAAACTCATCGACGCTGCTGGCAGGATTTTTGTTATTGCCATTCTCAGGCGCTTTCCCAGTGTGCGTGACGCTAGGACGGAACCCATATAGGCCGATTTCCGAGATGGACGTGAATGCCACGGCCAAATATTAACATTGCAACGCATTCTTAAAGTTGGTTATGGCTATCGGCGACCGACGGCCATTTGTGTTATGAATTTCGCTGCAGCGTTCGTTTCTGTTTGTCATGAGTCCCTGCGGGAGATAACTGAGCTCGACGGTATGCTGGCAATAATCATCGGTATGGCCACGGCCTGTAATCGCTCCACTGATGCGCGGATTCAGGTTCACTGTAGTCTCTCCCGGCCTTTTGATATTCAGTCTGGATTTCGACGAGGTTGCATTCCGTCACCAACTTTCCGCAACCACACCTACGTGGTTTCGTCGGTGCAGAATTTGGCGGGAATACAGTGTCGCAACACTTAGAATTGTCTATTCCCCCACCAGCCTGTCTTACGGGCGGACTACTATTACTACTACCACTAATACTACTACTACTGCTACTACTACCACTACCACTACTACTGCTACTACTATCACTACTACCGCTGTTACTACCAATACTACTACCACTGGCGGGAATACAGTGTCGCAACACTGAAGAAAACTTTTTCCCCCGTCTACCACCACTGATACGGCGAATACTAATAATAATCCTACTATTAGTACTACTACTACTACCACCGCCACCACGGCTGCCAATGCTACTGTACCAACGCTTGCAGTATGGGTAACTAACTGCAATAATACTAGCATCAGTAACGGAGTGTTGCGACACTGGTATCCAACCCATAATTTACACCCAGGCGCTGACAGGCTGACTTTCATTGCGCTGACGATATCGCCCCGCTAGCATCAAGCTACAACGACCTACGGAATGTAGTGTCACGGTGAGTGAGTTCTCTAAATCAGTCGGTCTACTTGTCAACACTGGGAAGATTAAAGCGAGTTCAAACTACGATTCTCACCAAGAGAAGAAACCCGTCAGAATTAAGGGTTTTTAACTTAAAGTGGGTAGTTTAAATGCCTTGGGACGAGTTTCTGTCAAATGGACAGAGTAGGGACTGCATTGTCCCCCGAATAGATGCTGCTCTGAAGGTTCTCGTAAGCCTTGGGAGTGCAGATGAACCCGATGCAGCATAGAAATCGAAGGAAAATTCGCGTGTGCCGAACACCCGTACGGTCAGCCTTTTTGTACAATTATGGATGCTGACCATGTTAGGGAAAGGCAGGGGAAACTAGAGGTGCCTGAATTATTATTCGAGTGGATATGCTTTGTATCAAATGGAATGATCTGCACTCCTTGCGATATCTTCGTGTGGTATCACAGGTAATTCAAAAAGGATGACTTTGGTTTTGGCACCTCCGTCGTCATCTGCATTATAAGCTACGTGTTGCTGTCTTTGTTTCACCTCTGCCGCCCAGCTGGAGGCACCGAGGAGCTATGTAACTTTAGACCCAGTTCAACACAATCCATCGGGTAATGTTGGCTTTCCTGGGACCTCCAGTATCCGGTTAGCGCTGCTGGAGTAATGGTCGACTCGTACAGGCTGCTGCTGCAGATCCTCATGCGTGGAGTGACACTGGGCGTGCCATCATTACGGTGGGGCTGATCGGGAGCAGTCACACCCGTACCACCTACAACAGGCAAAACTCGCTATAACCGCTGTTGCAGAAACGAAATTCCTGTTTATTTATTTTTCAGTCAGTTCCCCATTTTTCTTGAAATTCATCTGAACACGTGGGGTTTTTTTGATTAACACATCGTTTAAGCTACTAAACCAGCTTAACCTTCTTTCCATCCGATAGAAGTTATCGCAAATAAGAGCTCTATGACGGTTCGGTGGCCTAATTACTTCAAATAGCCCTTTTGTTCTTCCCTGAAGGTTTTCCACGGGAAAATGTACTGAAAGTTATCACTGGAAACGCCGTGTGCAATTCTGCTATGACTCGTGAACGTCAAGCATTTGATCGGCTTATGGGCATCGGCCAGAGGAGAGAACTGCTCAAACCTCTTGCGGAAGGCGCTAAATACGATGTAGCCATCTCCGCATTCATAAGACCAGTTCTTATGACTAAGGACGACTAAGAAATTTAAGATCAATATTCCGTGAGAAGAGCGACAATACATTGTGTTCGTCTTCGGTATTAAAAATAGTGTTTAAGGAAGCCTCTTTCGCATGGAATAAACGACAAGCCCATTATACTGCGACCCCCATTACTTGGTATCTCATTTGTCACGATCCTCTGCACTTGCGCTCCGAGATCGATAAGCTCGAATGACGTGAAAGACAAGTCTTACGAGCATCTTCACCCCCTCCACATGACCCTGTCGAAGGCGGTTAAACTGGCCTTTTTATTGTTACAAGATATCATACAGCTCAGGTACTAGCTGAAAGTCTGATATTCTGCCGCTGCATGGCGCAGCTGCAAGGGGTTCGGCTCCTCAGTGGGCCCAGAGCATTCCCTGTTTGCTTTCTGGTGGATACTCCATTTTAAAAACTGTTGCTTTTTAATTTCCTCAAAAATTAACTGCCAACTTGCAGTAGATCAGTCTAGACTACGATCTATAGTATGTTATCTTGTAACACTAGAATGTACTTCTGGCGGCTTGTCGGCAGTTAACGAATATTACGCGGCTATCACGCTGCGATTGATGGGCTTCGGCCCAAACATTAATACATCGAATTTCGGTCTGCGCCTTTAGACCTTAGTATAAACTGATCTACCCCTAGTTCGCAGTTAATATCTGAGGAAATTAAAAAGCAACAAACTGGTCATCTTCGGTGACTTCAGTGCACTGGTCGTCACAAATCACTACCTGGGACGCAGTGCCCGATTGTCATATTTTAGTGAGCTGCTACTGCAACGAGCTTTTAAGGCTGAAAGTCCACGCGGGGCACAAGTTGCTCATCACTAACACCGGCGTCGCAGACAAGGCAAAGTACTTCCTTCGACATCAAGTCTTTACGCTGCCCATGTCGCATCGAAGAACCCATTCGTTGCTAAGAAAGGAGCAAAGAGCCCTTGTAGTGTTAATAGCCAACACCGAAATAGTTATTCCGCCTGTCTCTACTTATACTTGGTAAGGCTGCAATGGTGCCTGATCTAGCTGGCCTTAATGGTGTCCCGAACGGTACCTTTCCACGCGTGACGATCCGCGGCAGAAGATCTGGACAACTCAACCCATTCTCTTCGCCAACGACGGAGGCTGAATAACGAAGGTCCAAGAACCACCTCCATGTCATGACGAACTGTGTTGAATTTAAAGCAAGCAAGGACAGCAGAATTTAATGGTACCACAAAATTTCGCGACGGCTTCTCAACTGCTGCCGGTCGTTGCATAACAGAAATAACAAGTGAGAAAGGTACAAAGGTTTGAATTTCGACAGAGAAAATCGATGTAAAACAGCAAGGTCAACGTGTACTGCGCGTAGACTAATCGATAAAATGGTGACTTCAAAATGCAACATAGGAATGAAAATGGGGAACTAGGCATGCCGAGGGATTTTGAAACTCAAAAGGGGCTCGGGTCTACCAGGGCAAGCTGAGGTTGACCACGTGGTCTAACTGTTTACATAGGTCGGGTTTCTCCCGCCGTATATAGGCTGCCTCCAGGTAGCGCAATAACCGAGTAGTTCGTGCTCGAACTAATACTCGAAAAGACGTCTTAGGGTCAACCGAATGGCCACTATCAAGGAGATGTTTTGTAATGGAAGACCGTGGAGTCTTGTTCTCCTGCTTTAGAAGCCATTTAGGCAGGTGCTCAACTGCTCTGGCTGCCAGTTGCCTTTGCGTTCGCCCAATGTACTTGCATCCACAAGTACATGTAAATTCGTAAACACAATTTGACGTGGCGTGCAATGGCAGGGCATCCTTCGCCCTTGTCGAATTTCAAACCTTTGTACCTTTCTCACTTGTTATTTCTGTTATGCAACGACCGGCAGCAGTTGAGAAGCCGTCGCGAAATTTTGTGGTACCATTAAATTCTGCTGTCCTTGCTTGCTTTAAATTCATTCCGGGGAAATATTCCTTCAAGAACTGTGTTGAGCCAGGTTTTGAGTTGACTCCCTCTTTGACGCCTCTAATCGGCTAGCAGTGCCGGATCGAGGGTATTAACACTGGACTCCTGAGGTAGACGCCGAAGAACATGCCCAAACCCCCTCAGTTGTCTTTCCTGGATGGTCTGGGCTATCCTTGCGATGTCGCAATGAGTGCGGACTGTTTCATTTTAGTCGAAGTCGGTGTACTTCACTCAAAGGATGGTCTTTAAGTAATGGCGGTCAAATGCCTTCATTTTCTGCTCGTCCTCCACGCGCAAAGCCCAGCATTCACAGGCATAGAGAAGGACAGACCGGACAGATGCACGGAACACGCTAATCTTAGTGGCGATGGAGGTGTCGCGTCGGATCCATAGTCATTTTCGAAGGCTTGAGAAAACCCAGTGGGCAGCATCAATTCGGGAGACCATCTCGTCCTTACTCTGTCCATTAGGCAACAGCCTCGCCTCGAGGTATTTAAAACTGTCTACTTCTTCGAGTTGTTAGCCATCGATCCCGAGAGTTGCCTCCTCCTGGTCAGTGATGCAACTTGAAAACACTTTGGTCTTCCCAGCGTTTATGGGTGAACCAACTGATTTAGCGACCCCTTCGCTCGTGACACCATAGACTGCAAATCACTAAAGCTCGAAGCAAGTAAGGCAATATTCTCGGCATAGTCGAGGTCAGTCATTCGGTGTCCGGGTTCAAACTGAACATCGTCACCTTCGTGTAGGGCCCTCCCGAGAATCCAGTCAGTAGCATAGTTGGACAGAATGGGCGACATGATACAACCCTATCGAACGCCAGTCCGAATATCAAACGGTTAGTAAACATCGTTGTGGACCAGAACTCGCGCAGTGGTGGAGCGGTAATAGATCTTGATCATAGCGATGATTTTTGGTAGTACGCAATTCAGTGTCAGTATCCGCCCTAGGGACTCACGATGGGCGGAATAGAACGCTAGGATGCGATCACTGGAACAAGAAATTTAATGGCCTGAAGTTTCGGATTCGAGTGAGACAGTCGCAGACCTTTATCTGCGACTGTCCCTGATGATGGATTCGAATGAGAATCCGAAACGTCAGGCCAATGAATTTCTTGTCCCAGTGATCGCATCTTCGTCTTCTGAACTGCTACCTGGAACTCCCCTGTTCGCTTCTATCAGGAAGAGGACGCGGCGACAAAGTCAACAAAGCAGACGGCTGTCGGTTGCTGGTAGCTAAGATCGAATTCGAGAATGCGCCTCAGTGTGAATACCTCGTCCGTACATCCACGTCCAGCACGGAATCCAACTTGGTTGGGCCCACGTCCTAGAGTCACGCCCAGCCTGGAATCGCCTGAGAAGGACAATAACGAAGATCTTCGCAGCAACGTATGTGATGCTTATGCCGCGGTAGTTCTCGCATCTTGTCTTATCTCCCTTCATGAGGATAGGTACAAGTATGCCCGAGCCCTAGTCATCAGGGGCAACCTCGTTTCTCGACCCATGTTTTATCACCTCATGGAGTCAGGGCGCCGGTGTGTCGATGCAAAACTTGTAGATTTCAGCAAGTATACCTTTCTCTCCGGGTGTTTTGTTGAGCAAACTTTGTATGACATCGGTGACTTCTCCTTCAAAAAAGGGATTGCATGAAAATGCACAGGTTGGAGAGGGCAGAAACTCTGCTGCAGAGGAGAGCAAGGGCGTGGTGGGTTAGGAGTCAAAGTGGACATGGTGCTCGAAGTACTTACGCCGGTACTCGACTTCGGCTGATTTGTCATTCACGTCGCGAACAGAATCACTCAGTGCAGAGGTCTTACCACTAGCTTGGCGAATAAGTTGGTAGTTTTCGAGTGTCAACAGCGTTCGAGGCCTGTTCCATGAGGTCGCTATTTCAGCCCAGTATTGTTTCCGGTCATCCCTGGACGACCTTGCTGTCATCTTTCGGAGTTGACGGAAGGAATCATCGTTAAGGGACCTGTTTCGAACCGTCCGAGCAGACAACCGCAGGGTTCTTCCGCTTATCCAGTCACTGCGGCGTCGCTGGGTGTATCCAAGGATTTTCTCAGCTGCCCCGTGGACTGATGTTTTCAGCGACGACCACTGGTTAATGCCCTCACCGTCAGCTCGGGTCATAAAAAGGACCGGATTTCTCTGCTCAGAGCCTCAGCAGTGCTGGGTTGCCGGATTTTTGCGACATCGAGGCATCCAGTACGTGGCATTTTGGGCGCGGATGAGATGTGAACTTTCGAGGGCGTGCGAACGAAGACATGGCGCGACTCATGGGCGTCACCAGTCTCTACACGATGTATCGATCTGCCGTCGTGAACCCAGCTGTGGAACCTTGTGGTGATGAGAATGTAGTCAATCTGACTGGCCGTATGATCGTCCTTTGAATACCAGGTCAGATTTTTGCTTCCATGCTGTAAGCACATGTTGGTGACAAGCATTCGATTCTGACCAGCGATGTTCAACGATCTCTCGACATTGTCACATCGAGGACCAAGCCCAAAGCGGCCAAGAAGATGACAATTTGTGAAGTTGCCGGGTCCAGTCCAACCATCCCAAACCCCGGCAAAATCGGCAGATCGCGACGAGGAATTCTTTCAGCTAGCGCTTGCAGCTGCGAGTAGGACGCCTCTTTATTACTCTGTTCGGCAGTTGAAGTTGGTGCGTACGCAGAGACGATAGAGATGTTCGTGGAGTGATCCTCCAATCACACGCAGGCCGTCCGATCATTGGCTGGCTCCTAAGCTATTAGGGCGAGGTCCGATTGTTCCGAGAGGACAATTGCCGCACCGTGTCTACCAGAAGAGCCGCTTGGTACAGGGTGAAGTGCGGGTCGACTCCAGGGATCTATATTTCTCGAGGGCCTGAGTCAGGAAGTCGAACTTAAGACAGGCAGCAGACGTCCACGTATTGATAAAGGCTGTACGTGGTCAGACTTTGGGTAGCAGGTTCCACGAAAGTTCGCACGTTCCATCATCCAACACCAAGAGTCCGTTCCTGACTGAGTAGTCCAGCTCGCATACTGTTCACCTGTACTACTGGACCAGGGTTGCGGAGCGCGTCGGTTCCCGCGGACGCTGTAGCGTGGGTCGTAATACTGTAGTCGGACATATTTAATGAGGTTTCTTGGGGATTTTGAGTATGGGCAGGTCCCTAACGGCCGCTCGGATTGTTTGTTCGATGTTGTCTCCTCTAGCGCCTTGGCTCAAGAGCCTAACGAGAAGGCAGCGCTGACAATCAAATTTATTTAATGGAGATTCACGGTCGTCATGCCACAGTGCCGTCATGGGGCTTTGTAGCTTTTTTACAAGACTTTCAGCGTGCCAGACCTCAGCTATCTGCACCCCGGTACTACTGTCGTTGCAGATCCGCGACTGCTTATTTGTCAGACCTGGGCCTGCTTATTTCGCAGCTAACCTTCACTGAAGGCCGTTCCACTATTCCCAACCTATGGACGTGCCGGACAGCCAGCAGTTAGGCCAACGGGCAACCTGTTGACAAAGGCCGACCAACCGTTGTTCTCAACGATGTGAACTACCGAAACAAAGTCCTAATGCTTCTCAATGATCGAGAGTTCTACAGCATCAGCGAAGTTGCCAGTCCAAAGTCACCACTGGGGAGGGTGAACAGAACTCTGGTTCGACTAGAGGAAGACACGGTCATTGCCATCAAAGACTGAAATATAGACGAACCCGTAAAGCAGTCGGCGCGATTCTATGGTCTCCTAGAAGCACATGTCGGATTTTCCTTTCCGATCAATCGTCTCACTCCAAGGCATATCTACATACGGGCTTGCAAACTGGTTATTCCAGAAACCGTGGTTCCTAACCGCGGGCTCACAAACGACAGTACACACGACAGAGCAATTACTCAGCAAAAGTGAAAGTGTTCACGATTGAACCGAATGTGTGGATGGTATCATTTGATGTATCTCACTCTTCATCCCGAAAACCCTTGCTGTCGAAACACTTAGTGACTTGTGTCGTCAAAATTACGATGATCAGTCCACAGCTCAGGATCTCATACAACTCATGGGGCACTGCCTCAAGACATGCTTTACCTGGCACTCCGATTGGTTCACCAGTCTTTGGGCTTAAAGCTGAGGCATTCCGGCAAAAACTTGGGAGGCGACTGTTCGTGGCGTGTGAACCCAAGTTTTGGGCGCGCTACGTTGTTGACACCTTTGTCATCATCGATCGGAATAGAGTTACCTACAACAAGGAACAAGTGAACTCGATCATCCCAGATCGACAGTTCACGAGGGAAAAAGAAGTAGAGAGCAGACTTCCGTTCTTGGATGTTCTTGTCTGCCGCCAACCGGAAAGCAGACTGTCGACATCAGCCTACGGGAAATCGACAAACAAGCTGTAGATGCTCAGTTGCAACAGCACCCACTCACTGAAACACAAACGAAACTGGGCACGCACGTTATGCCGACGGAAGGAAACTCAACGCAGCACTCCAGTCGCCGAACTGGACGAGATGAAGCTCCTCCGAGAACTCTTCAGAGGCAACGGCTATCTGCGAGCATTCGCTGGATGGGGCCACATGCAACAGAGGAAGCGGGATGAAAAGTATAGTCATCTGAAATTTTGACGGAGTATTCCATACATGAAGGTTGTCTCCGAAGTCGTGGCTAGATCCCTCGAGGAACCCGAAATAGAAGTTGCTCACAGGCCTGACTCAAAAATCCGCCGGCAAGTGATGCAGCCAAAAAACCCTATCCCTAAGCAGGAGATGTCGGTCGTTGTCTACCGACTTCAGTGCAGCTGCGGGGTGTGAAACTACGTTGGAGAAACCGGCCGACGGCCACAAACGCTAATGCACGAGCATAAGTTGGCTGTGCGGAGGTTGGACCCAAAGTCAGAAGTAGCAACCTATGCCGCGAAATGGCACTCATCTTCACCTATGACGCCGTTGAGATCGTGGGTCGAGATGATAATCACGCAGCTAGGCAAGTGCAGGAAGCCTGGATGTCCATCGACTGCTCTGTCAATTGCCAGATTAATTTGCCTCGTCCCCATCTGGTTTGATAAATCTTTCTGGCGAGGAACAGTCACGGTGCGGAACAATGAGTGCCGCCAATTACCTTCTCTGTCAACGAGGGTGAGGGTGACACAGGTCACAGTGAAATGCAGGCCGGATGCTGTCACACAGGCGGCATTGGCGGGCCGTGCATCAAGCAAAGTGCACCATATAATGGGAACTGTGCGTATGACTTTCCAGTCTTCGGAGATTGGTAGGCAGAATAACTACTCTAAACGTCAGATCTCTGCCAGTGAACGCCTCTTTTTCTTTTTACCGTCTTTTGTCTTCTCTACCGCAAAAGGATCACATGGATGCGCCCATGCTCACGTGAATGTTCAACTGATGGACTATATACCCGTCAAGAAGCGGGACTGTTATGAGGTACTTATGACAAGGGTAGTACTGCATTGATCATCGTCTGGCCGTCTCGAAGACGAGGCTGCATGTTCAGTCATGAAGACACCTTCAAGAGAAGACTTTACCGAGGGAGCTGAACTCTGTAATACTGAACCCTTTCGAGCGCAGTCAAGCACAGATTTTTAAAATGAACACCACCCTGGAATATTTGCAGACCCTGGAGGGCTAAAAGGTTGAAAACATGGGAAATAAACCGCGTGATGTCATTTGCACCACTGACACCGAAGTCCTTGGACACGCACCCTGGCAGCACTAAGTTCTGTTAAGGTAACGACGACGCACAAGTGCAATTTTTTCTCGCCGAGGATAATTCACTTCAAAGGGCTAATACAAACTATAACATCGCAACAAAAAGACGGCAATTTCTTGATGCCAACAACAGCTGTAACAGTGGCCACAGTAAGTTCTCAACAGCTACTTGGCTCAAAGGACAAGCGAAATTAAAAAAAATAAGAGCAATTTTAGATTGCAGAACCGTAGTCTTGACAACATAAGGTATGCAGTAAAACAGTAACTTAAAAACATGGCTCATTCGCGAAATGTGGAAGTCCCAAACCAGGTATGACTTGTATTTCTGAGGTTGCTTCATCATAGTAGGTCAGATGTGGGGCAAAAGAACTCTCGTTCGCCCCTAAACACTAAGAAACTCTCATTTTTCGGCCCTATGCTGTATTTAGGAATTAAAGAACTCTATCCACAGTAGTAGGTCGCGGAGAACCGTGATAGAGCGGGACAGGCTCGTGGCTACACGAGTGAATTTCTTTCCTGCCTGCAAATCCAAAGAGAATTCAATGAGATACTATTGTTCCAATTCCCAGCTGCGCTACTCGAAATGCAGGTCACTTCTTCCTCTCATCTAACGTCAAACATGAACAGTTTAAATTCACAAAAAGGCCCCTAGCCCAATCGAAATCCTTGTGTACAACGATAGTAAGCGTAGACTAGTATCTTTTAGTGGACTTTCAAAGGGGCCGTTTTAGACCTTATGTCGGGATGACGCTTCAAGGTTGCGTTGCGACCCACTTCCGAGTCGAATTCGAAACTTTAATTCAGCCATTTTATCAGTAGTAAAGGGGCTATTGTCATCGTCATGTTGCATACTGGCGTTCAGTACAGTCAATCGGCAAAAGATAGCGGTCAAACATGTCAGCTTTGCACGCCTGTCATCTTCATACAGACCAAGGCGTACTGGACTCTATTCGTGTTCCAGAAATACTGGTTGCTTTGTCTTAAAATCCGATATAACCTTCTTCACGAAACATCCAGCAAAATTGGATAGTCGGAACCAGGTACTGTTCTGATTTCGCGGCTTTACAGAGCTGAGTAAATAAGCGTATCTCTGGGGTTTTTGTTTTAACGAGGTCCATAATGTGTACAGCCTGATCTAAAATCCATTTCAACTCAGGCATAACAGTCCTGTCTGTCGAGCGATTGTTTCAGTCACTTAATGGCATACAATCTGCATCTTAACTGAGACGGACTTCCGTTTTCAAAAATGTTGTCATTAAACTTCTTTCCGTTCTAAAGGCCTTTTAAAACAATGGACGTCCATGTTTGCCGGATTTTCATGTTTTGACGTTTTTCTTCTTGCTTGCGGAACACGAGTGTCACCCACAAAGATTGTGCAGCTTTAAGCTTCATAAGTCTTGAAGTAGTATTACGAGTTCCGTCCTTTTCTTTTGCATGGACGCATTTCTGTCGCTACTTTGCGTACAGAATGGTGCTTTGAGCGAGAGGCAGTGTGGGGCAAGAATTTCGACAACGGATAATTTCCACATGATTATGGGATCGAAGCCGTTGGCAGTTTTGACGGCCCGGTTTTCGAAAAGTGAGGATAGGCCGATAGGTGGTGAGACCAGCGCAACATGTTGTTCTAAACCAAATAGTCGTCGATTTGCATGAATGCGCATCTTACACAAACGAGCAATGTCAAAATGGAAAACGCGGGTTGTCCCACACTTCAGGTCGCATGTGTCAGAATAAGAGAGTCGTTTTACCCGTGTTGATATTTATGCTGTTTTCATTGCTTCTGGTTGTACGCATTAATGTGTGGGATATGCTTGGGATCACAAGATGATGTGCTCGCTGTGAGATTTCATATGCGACATTTCGTCCTGTAGGGAGGAGCATTGAGTAGCAAGTACATGAAGTTGGTTGAACCGAGAAAGAAATTCCATTAACTGCTTTCGTATGTCCGTTTTTTCGAAAAAAACGGCTGTTTACGGTAACTAATGTGCGACTTTCATCGCTTGCTTTCCCGTGCTCTTCTTCATTAAGTACGCTTTAATTGCCATTGTTTATTGTGAACAGTGACATAAATAATCAGGTCCACCAAATCACGTACCAGTTTCCCCTGCTCAAGTGGTACCATTCGAAGAAAAACTAGACCATATTACGGGTAGTATTTGCGTTTCTCACTATGAACCTTGAATGATCAGTCGAACGATTCCACAACGACCTGCACATCCGCGCCTTCGAAAACACATGGAACTCTAAAAATTAGTCGTATCTGGATGAATTTGGCAGAGTTGCGCACTTGTCCAGCCTTCCATAGTCTTACGTTTGGTATCCTATTCTCGTACGCTTACTAAGACTACCCTGAATGAACATGACGTTTCGGACAGTTAGGACACTCCTCATGCTCAAAGAATGCATGCCTATAAAAAAGGCTTCGGAGACAAGATACACGATTTACTCTTCGTCGATGGCTGTGAAAAGAGGAATGAAGCGGATGAACCTATTTGCCTTCACATAGACGGACTCCGAACTGGCCGCTGACACCGACAAAATAGGGATCATCCAAAGACCTGCACCTATTGTCTGATGCACGCAACCCACGATCACTGTAAAGGATCACCACCTCGCTGCTGTGGACCGACTGTGGCTAGCATAGCCTTGAAGTACATCACAATCGACAGCGAAATCCTAACTCGAATCTCGAAAGCTAGCCAAATTTTTCTTCATGCCATACTTTTCGGCGTGAAACCGGCGCAGCGTTTCTCAACACCAATCTAAAGACGTGTGATTTAGCTATGCTGACTACGTGACTGTACAACGCAGAAACACGGACCTACTAACAGCCCCAAACAGGGGAAGAATTCTCAGTCTTCACGGACGGAGTTATCACAATAGCAACGGACTCCTGTGGGAAATTTGTACAGATCAGAACTTTACTTACATTGTTTTCAGCCTCGAAACCTACAAGTCCATATTGATGTGCCCTTGCTAACATCTCTGACAACTACTGAACTACCTGGTCGTCAGAAGACAAGAGTATTGAAATGTACTGCTGGCAAAAGCGATACGTAGTGTCAAATTGGCCGTGTTCGGCGCATTCACATTTAACGTGGCCATCCTACCTCTACCCCATTCCACAAAACCAGCACCTGTCCACCGTGACACCACGTTCAGGTCCCCGTTATTTCTGGTATGACACCCTTGACACCGCAAAGAGAATACCGGTAGGACGCAGAGGACAACTGTCGGCTATGACGACGGACCCCAATGTGATCTAACTTTTCTGCCGCCAGTTCTCCTGATTGAGGTCTGCGCTGTCAACGAAAGACAAACGAAGAACCGCTGGAGTGGCTGCCTTAAATATCGCTTAGGATCTGCTTACTTGCCTATGTTGTCGTGCACAGCCACGCATGGCATTTGTCAATCGGGTAATTTGCACGTACACAACAACCATCACTAAAACCCCCATCCCTCGTCCAACACCCACATACGTGTCTGACCCCCAAGACTGACGGCACTTTTACGTCAGACCAGAAAGGGAGTCAAACAGGAGCCTGATGCTCTTCAGATTTAGGCTACGTCAACTGCTGCGCCCAGCCTCATCATTTTAGTTGGCATGGCTGAATCTTTCAGCCAGTAAGCAATGAAGGAGGAAAAAGGGAAAGTGCAGCCGACCCTCCGGTCATTCTCCTCACACCGATCCAAGACTTAATTTCTCCAATAAAATGGACTTTACGTGCTTTTGAACCATCGAAACTTCCTAAAACTCTTGTCTTTGAAGGCTTCTGACTGACAAGGTAACTCGGCAGTCTTTCGAACCTCAATGCCTGTCTAGTACATCTTTATGGCAACTCTCTCAGATTTTTGATTCGAGCCCTTGAATCGTTGTTAGTGTGTATGTTGGGGCTAGCGTCTATAGGACACGCATAAGCAAGGGTTCTGTTACGTTGCCACTATGTACATTTTCATCTGCGGTATTGTTGACTTTCTTTCGCCATTTAAACGTTATGGTAGTAAGAGAAGAGAGGGAGGCTTATACCTCAAAGCTCTCTCTAAAGCCAAATCTACGCGCAACTCATTACTCTTACCCACATTGGACGGTGATGGTCCTCTTCGCTTGTGACGGATGAAATGGTGGAGGACAGTCGGTCTTCTGCTCGTCTCGCGCCATAACTGTACAATCCCCAACCATTTAATCCTTCTCCAAAGTCCGCTACTCATCTTGTTCGAGTATCTGGTTTGCATATATATGGCATTCGTTTGTGTGAGAAAAGTGGAGTACTCACTGGATCAAAGGGATTGCACTGCTGACCTTTCGGGAAGCTTGGCCGGCTCTCCATTATCAAAGCGTTTAGTGCAAAAATCGACCATAATTTTGAATAGACGTCAGCAGTGCAATCCCCCTGAGCCGGTGAACACTTTTCTCAGATTATCGACTCGGATCTCTTATGTTTGCTAACCGGAATCTTTTCTGTCGGTTGCTGAAACAGTCCCTTGCTAGAAGCAGAGCCAGTTGCCTTGCTGGTTAGCTGGTGTGCTATTAACACTACGTGTTGCCTACAGACAAATTCTATGAGCTATGGATTTCAAGGATCGAAATCGCACCCAAACGTTCCTTCTCTAATGACGGCAGCCTTCCGCCGAGTAACGCTCCGCTTAGAATGTGGACATGCTACCGAAGAAGTTGGGCAGGCATTGTAGCAAGGTAACAATGTGTTGACCGAGACTAAACGAAGATTCAGACACTTTTAATTGGATGATAATCGAACAAATCCCTTTTTCAGGCCGTTGGTAGTCAATAATCGGTCTTTAATGCCATGTAGTTAGTCCATTTTTAGTGTTGCTTGGTCTTCTGAAGTCTCTCCCAGCGTTTGGTCATATAGGATGTGTTTTGTTCGAGCATCATGTGCCTTTTTCTGGACCTCAGCAGATACCGTTTCCTTATAGTGGACCCTTTGACTTTTAACCATTTAATGCGTTGCCTATTACGGTTTTTGAAGTTGCTTTATGATTTTGCATACTGGCCTGAAAAATTAGCTGCACGATTTGTTGACCGTTAGGAAACTTGTGACGGGTCTGACGGAAACGCGCTGTGTGACACTTTAAATGAAGTTTATTTCTAGACTACTAGTTATCACTACGGTTTCCATACTATGTTACGGCTAGTACATCTAGCCTGTCCTAACCTTTAATGGCAAAAGTTTTCGTCCTTCTACTGCTTCGTAGTAAATCTTCAGCTCTTTTCTATTTTTGCTCAATTAGGCGGCGAAACCAATCCCAACAGACCAGTGGCAATTGGTTATAACGCCTACCGACCTAATTGACTACTTTCTCGCCTCTGTGGCGACAGGCTGCCTGCTAGTCTCCTTCCACTCGGGCCGTCTCTACCCTGATAGTGCTTCTAGGCGAAAAAAAGTTGGAGTGAATGCACACCAGTCACCAGCGGAGCTATCTCGGGGTGCCAGGGCCGAGGAGCCCCAATCATCCCAAGGCGACAAGCAGCCCTTGGGGATGAACGAAAAGCCAGCTGCAGATAGAAGGAACCACTCATCACTAAATGCAACTTTCGCGAAAAAATCATTGGTTGATCAAGTCTCTGGTATTGCCGACTCAGCAGCGGGACAGCATCAGTCTGACGAAGAGACCAATACAGTGAGTTTCATGGTCTACTCATTGTCTGTTGCTATTTCATAACTTAGGGCGGCCGACAGGAGTACGAACCAAATGTCTAACGTCAAAACTTACTGCTAGCTTAGTCGGTGGGAAAATTCTCGTATGCCCTTTGAAATGGCGAGAAGTCATGTGTCCTTAGCTATCTTATTTCCTGTCAAATTGCACCCGGGAACCATAGTACGCCACAATGCGATTTTTACTTTAAAAACGGATTTGAATTTCAGAGGAAGGTGTTTGCCGCTAGAATGCCTTTTCTTCCTATGACATGTCACCTAGGATTCGCATATTCACTGCAATGCAACTGCATTTCGTTGCCTTTAAACGGTATGTTCCGATGTCTTTGAACTGATCTCCGGCCATCGAACTCTTTTAATGTTCAGTTCCCTAGGTCACTTGGTGCCTTAAATTGTTTAGAGGAAGTGCATGAAAACAGAATTCTGCAGGACTGGGCTACTACCATTTTATCGTCAACTGCTTCGGAAAACTCACCTAATTTTGGCTCCCATCGCAACGTAATCGTCACTGGGACACCCACCACCACTAACAACAATGTAGGCACAGTGCCAACTTTTATATTGGGATTATTTATATTCATGACACATTACCCTGATTGGTCTCTCTGGAAGCCGTTCCAGCGGACCGCATTACCGTACTTGCAGCCCTGCTAACTACTGTTACGCACACCTTATCTGCCTACACGGTTTCAGGACGTTCGGCTGTTGCACTGGCCTACTCGGGAATTTGCACACATGTTAAAACGTAGTAAGACAATACAGTTTAGAGCACCCTATACATACACGTATGAAACATCTAGACTATGCATCGGTCTACTCATTCATACGCATATGAGCTTCAAATTTCAGCAAAGCGTCACATATCGCCCATTGAACGACAGCGTCATGCAACCTGTCGGCGTCGTGGTGGCAAAAACATATGTGAGACTACGCACTTGCCAGTTACGTGGGGACTGTGGTTTTCCTCATTTTCTTTCTTGCTTACTTGGTACAGTTGTGATTATTCCTGACTTAGCCGGCCATGATGATGTAACAGATTGTACCTCTCCACGCATGACTACCCGTGGCAATGGATCTGGCCAGCTCAACTCATTCTCCCCCCCCCTCTCCCCAACAATGGAGACGAAATACCAAAGGTCAAAGGGCAGATTCTATGTCTTAACGAACTGCGTCAGGCCGGGTTTTTTTACTAGACCTCCTCTTCGAGGCCACCAGGTGGACAACGGGGCCAGATCGAGGACAGTAGCATAGGTCGTAAGGCGGACCGACGACGAAGCTACCCAAACCACCTCAGCTGTCTTTGTTGGATGACCTGGGCTACCCTCGTGGTGTTGTTGCAGCGAGTGCGAACCGTCTTACTTGAGACGTGGTCATTGTACTTCACCATGTTCATACAGACTAAATCACCGTAACGTATGTGGCCTGCGCAGCCGGAGGCATTCACGCTACGTCAGCCGCTGCATCCAACCTCACCACCAGTCAACTTTAAACAGAAGGTAATGCTGCTTGGTCCCATAGATCACGATGAGGGCCTCCTAGTTGACGTCATTGTCTGAAACGCGAACCATAATGCTTCGTAGAGCTGTCGCAGTATGCCATGCTGCTTCAGGAAAGAACTATGTGAGAATCGGAATGGATGAACTGATGCATCGTGATGCCACCAGCCACAACAACTACAGTCGCCAAGAAGTTGCAGAGGACTGTGAATGCGGCCCAATTAGATGATGATTGTGCGCCACACCTGGTATATATATGCATGCCCGTCTTTTGGAAAGTAGGTAGGGACAGTTTGGTTGCGGACACATCTCTGTAGTTGTAGCACATTATTATACCTCTTTCGCATGCTATTGTTCCGACAGGACGCCGATCAAGAGAAAGGCGCGGAAGTGAAGTCATGTCTTCCACGGGGAGCTAGGCGCAGACCTTTGGCCCTAGGATTGATACTGCTTCACGTACAGGATATTGGGTCGACGTGTGAGAAGGACCTCCGGTGATAGGACACCAAGTGCAGCAACCAATCGCATGGAAAGAGAAATAGAGAGAGAGAGGCGCACGCGTGTAGTTTGATGCATTCTAGTGTTTCGGTGGAAGTACATATCTAAAAACGTTTGCACAGGGCAAAAACTCGAAATTATAGTTCATTTTAGGATGGACAATAACAGCATGAAAATTGGACGCAGAGGAGGAGTAAGATCTATCGCAGTTTCTGTTTTGAAAAGTTCAGACATGTGAGAAAACCTTTACTGAATGGGAATTAAAGAATTTCGATACGAAGGAGTCAGACATGAGGTGTGATGGAAAGTACGGTGCGTCAAGTGAGTGAATTTCATCACTCGTAACTCATAAGATGACAGATGTACCTCGTCCGGAAAAAGTCTTCCCATTGCATTTCTAGAGTATTGTTCTTTTGATCTTCTTAGTCCATTAGCTTGAAGAAAGCCCAATTTGAACTATTTCTACCGCTTTTTAGTGGACTAACTTGCCTCGACCTGCGCTTACCGAGCGTCCTCCACCCCAAAATTAGCTACTCCAATAGAAAACCTTTTTCATCCTTTGAAACAGTCGGCTTGATTGCCATTATTCTTACCCTTGCGATGGCTACCTTGGTCTGGCAGCCAAGGCGTTTCTACAATGCTTTCGAGGTTCATGAAGAGTCTCTAGAAGGCTGTGAACATTATGTTGTTTGCATGGTCAGGGCATCGTCCGGAAATCCTGCTTGGGCAGTCAACTTACTGTATCAGATTTGGTGGATTCCAGACTTTGCAGTAGGTTGGGCGGGTAATTTGACCCAAGTGTGATAAAACTCGCGTCGTCGGGCGGGGCCTCGTAGCTCAGGTGGTTAGAGCGTTGGCTGTACTAAAGCCTTCCCCCTTATTGCGTGGGTTCGAATCCCACCGAGGCGCCGAGTTTTTCACATTTGGGTCAATATGAATTTCTAATTTAGTCCTTTTTAACTGATATATTCTTTTCATGGGTAAATTGTCCTTTAGGAGGACGCCATTTACTTCGAAAGGCTTTAAAGAAGTGAACTTCCCACATTCCTACTTAAGATTGAGACTGAGTTTGTGGACATCGTTACATACAACAAATATGCACATTCCAGTGTACGCTTTGGATTAAGATCGTATCAGTGGAAGGTCCGAATGTCACTTTCTATGAACGAACACGATAATATCTTCCATGCTTTTCAATATGCTACCTCCTCGCAAGTACTCTTTCCTGGGATAGAACGATGTACCGTACTTGACAGCACAGGTACTAACTAAACGTCCAGACACGTGTTTCATCGATATTCCTGTTTTGGTGGTTGCTGTAATTGGCCGTAAAACTGCGCATTTATTAAGTGACCTATACCTAAGTTTCTCCAAGTTTAGTCATTTCCGCGAGTTTTTCTAGCAAGACTGCGGATGCATAATAATGTGTCCGTCCTAGGAATAAACAATCTTCATAAGAGGCTAATGCGACCGATTAATGAGTTATGACCTCAGATCACCTTGCCACCTTTTGGTTTAGTTATGTTGGCTAAGTGAGAATTACATCAACAGTCGTTCTCACGCTTACTTGCACTTCTATCATGAAGCCTTCACGGAGCTCGACTGCACTTCCGTTATTACGGGGCGTTCATCCCTTCGCGTCGCTGGGGGTTATAAAGAACACCAGTTCACGACAAGCAAGTCAGCCAGCCTCAAGTATAGCGAAAATGTTCAGTGCGTTTTGACCTTTCGATATAATACTAAACTTCTTTGCGGCCAGTAACGTTGCTCCACCATTCTTTTCCAACTCCGCCGTCTATTATACGCTCGAATAGGCAGAATGTATTTGCCTAGTCTAGGACAACAAACTGCGTTGTCAGGCAACCTGATTAGATTGCGAACTTTAAATAAACCAGCAGGACAAATGCACGTCTAGATACCAGTAATTGTATTACTGACTAGGACCGGTATCGAGAAAACATAGTACATTCTCCCCTATAATAAATATGACGCGTTCGAACGTAGAACGACACGCTAAAAATCGAGATTTGAAGGGCTTCCAACTGATGGGATGACTTCACCCTTCCCCCGAAACGAAGGCCAGACTGAAATTGCTCCTCGCGAATATGGCCTTCACAGCACCTCTCTCCCTCGCCCCTCTCTCTCGTGTAAGTCCCGAGGCCTATTGAGTGCCACTGCTCCTACATCCCCTGGCAGTCCTATTAACCATATCCTGCCGTCGGAACACAGTTAGTGTGGGTTAAGTACAATTGGATAGATGTTGCAGAAGTCTGATTCAGAATGAAAGCAGTTCACACACAAAACATCACTGCACAGTTTCCGGGATATTAGTGGACCTCTTCGCTTGTGACGGTTAAAGTAGCAGACGCCGTGATGTCCATATGCAAAATTGGGTAGGATGTGTATCTCCCATTTTGAGTCGTCCATTGTACGTTCCAGTCACTGGATAAGCGGGGTCATTCTTCCAGCATGCTTTCACCATATTCTACTCCTACTGCTCATTTCCTGAAGATATACTTGCAAAGACATCTCAGTTTTCTTTTCGGGGTAAAATTTGGACTAAATTCTCTCTGTGGCCAGCTAAGATTTGTTTGTACAGTCCTTATGAAAGTTTTCGGGATCTCTTCTAGGCTATACGTCATATTTTCCGTAAACCCCTTGCACTTTGGCATGGTAAAGTATGGGGATTCGGAGCTGTTTCTAAAAGCCTCTTTGGTAGCAACAAAGCCCTATTTGGCATACTTTTGCAACTAGAGTCTCCCGGCATTCACAAGGTTTGTTTCCTTATCTCACTTGTGCCACAGTGACCTGGGTACCAAATGATGGTGACCGCGCCCCAACATAGTCTCAACGGATGTCAAAGCCCATTAACTTGCGAATAGATTGCATGGGTGCGTGCTAAACTTGTCCGCAGGCCTCGTAGCCTTTTTAAGTTGATATTCTGTATGCATCTACTCTCATACTTTATTCCTTCCAGCAAATTTTCTTTTAATTTCTAAACAATGTTCCTTCTCTAAATGGCGTGTCATCATTTAAGGTTTATTTGCCAGTTGTTTACGAATGTACCGCCCGCATTCTAATAAATTGCTTACCGTTTTCCAAATCCAACTCGCGCTAATCCAACCGTTACTTCGAGTAGTCTACGCTTTTACTCGTATAATTTTACTTTAACCCATTAAGACTGGAAAACGTCTTGGTTATTCCGTTCTTACTCTGGGAAAATTTCTCTCCAATGTCTCCATCGCCGCAGCATGAGACATCAGCCCGGTCCTCACAAAGGCCTGAGTTGGATTCTTTGCACATTGATTATTTGAAGGCCCACAAATTGTGCAAAAAAGTTTAAGCTGTAATTGGGGTTTTTATTCAATTTTCTTCAGAAAAAAGTAGTCATTTTTATTAATTATTCGCAGGTAAATCAAGCATTTCTGTCATCCGTTGATGTAACCAGCAGCCCTAAGACGTTAGTCCTATTTACGCCGACATAAATGTTGGAACTGTAAAAGACCTTCCGGTGCCTAAAACGTCAAGGCATATTGACGGAATTTCTTTTATATTTAAAGTTTATCTCGTCACTGTCGCTCATGCGACTTTTTGAGTTTTACAGGTCTTGATGTTTGAGGCTCTTTTCGGACCCTCTGGAGACGGGCGTTCTGATAAACTGGCTATTTTCATGCCTGAAGGTTTAGGATATTTGTGGAGGTTAAACTAGTGATCTGGTCGACAGTTCGACCGTCGTGATCGACGATGTCCACCGTGTGCTCCATAGCAGGGTGAGAGCAGGGACGGTGACTTGTGCGTGACTTAGTTTAAAGTGATAGCATACTTACTCGGCATCTACCGCACTTTCTCTTCTCTCCCCACTTAGGTTATGTGCCAAATCAGAGTCAAGAAGACCGGAGGTGAGATAAAGCGAAGGTTGCCAGTACGGCGGAAACCCGCACCTAGTCGTACCACCACACCCCATGAGCCACAACGGACACTGGCTAGGATTTTATACAACAAAAATATGGAGGCGGCACGAATGCTATTGGATGCGACGTGAGCCTCCATATGAGCATGCCACCAAGCCCCAATGTTGGCATTTGTCAGGCTTGCGCACCCCCGATAACGCTTGCCAGACTCCGATCTAGCCCCTGCTGTGGAGTACATTCGCTTAACTCACACAAAGTCTGTTGAACCTAGCTGCTTTGTAGCCTGTCTAGATTAAGTCGCCTGAGTTGGCTTACTTCGTGCCGCCCGTACGTGGAAAGAGCATAAATAGACAGGATTGTACGGAGACACGGTTGTATAATTGGCTTGATTATCGAAATTTAAATGTTACACTTACAACCTAATGCCTCCAAGCGTACAGTCAGAAAGATGGGCATACAGTCAGAAAGGTAGTATCAAGTTACGCGGGAAGAAGACGGGGGATTCAAACGAATAATACGAGGGTTGGAGAAAAACAGGACGACGTAATTTTCGGAGACGAACAAAAAATGTAAAGTATATGGTAAAAGGTGTCGATAAAACGGGGACAACATACGTGGGAACGTGCACTTGTGTTAGTGTTAGTCCAGCGCATCTATCGCGCAGCCCTTTCTAGGGGTAAAACTGACCTGATAATAAAAAGTTTCACGGACAGGACTGCTAGGACATTTCCCGAAGAAATAGCGAATTCACACGTTTCGGAGAACGGAACTCCATATCTCACGAGATACTTTCCTCGTTTTTCATATCTCAGGAAGGTAGGAATGCCGATTAAGTCGCCTATTTGACATGCCGGATTGGAATAACTCAGAGTAATCGAGATGACGCTCGTTCGATGTCCTCTCGAGGTAAACGGTTTCTGAATGCGTAGCTCGTGTACTTCATTTAGCATACCTTAGCAAACTTCCTAATTCCTGAGGTCTGGAATATGCGAAATCTCACATACTGAATGGTTTTGTATGTTTTCACTGCTAATGACTCCCTGGTTAAGTGAGGCTACCTGCTTTCTACACCGTTTTCTTCTTATGACCACAAAACTACTGTTTTCCCTCATACCGTCTCTCACAGTATAAAATACCCGGATCGGACGTAATCCTCTCCCATCCCTCGAACTGTCCATGTTCTTCACACAATTAATACAGTTGTGTGGTCACCTGACGATGATTGTTCATAAGTTAACCACCGAGTTTAAAAATAAGCGAATACAAAACAGAGTTTTTAAAGCGAAACTCGGCCCAAGAAGATTTAGGAGTACTGACACGATTGTTACCGTTTATCATCATACTAGCTCAAATATTAAACCCGACTGCACGTATTACTCTCCTTCCTACTGTCTCTGGCTTCTCGCGTCACGCAATAGGTACGTACTCTAGGCAGCGAGTCCGAAGATTGCATATGTTTCTCCTAGTGTTGGCACATTAATGTACTTAATGTCTTCGTTTGACCCAAACTGCCGCCATTCGAGCAGCCTTCTTCTCGGACACCCATGGAATTGGACATGTTTGTGGTGCTTAGTTGATTACCGGAATTATTATTTCTCATACTTCACAACTTGAAAAACCGTTGTGATATGTAGGTCTCTTGTTAGTTTGGATTGAGGTCGCAAAACTGTGATGCTGTTATGTTGCTGAGCAGACATGCGTGTTCAATCCACTTGTTCACCATATAATGAACTTGAAACAGTGACTACTCAATTTGCAGGAACCTGACCTCTTTTGTGTCTGGGCCACCACCAGAATATTTTGCGCTTATGTAGATAGTTGTCGACTCTTTGCTGGCAAAGTGACTACGCGGTATTTGTAACGACGAGTTTCGAACTAACTGTTCAGTAACGTATTGGACATTTACCTCTGTGGCGGCTCTAGTGCGGTCCGATGATTGCTATCTAGTAGGCAGCTATTAGATATTCCGTAATATATGCTAAAACGTACCTTTTTTGTCTTCAGAGACGTTGTCGTACATTAATTTATACACCGAGGCAAGTTATTTTTCGACTTAAGAGCCGCGCAAACACGAAAAAGTTTTTTTGGAAAGGTTATATAACCATTATTGCATATTTGTACATAATCTTCCTTTCTTTGAAAGGAACCCATAGAATGCTATTCACACTCACATAAAAAGAGACGTTGTTAAAATGACTGTTGAATACCCGTCCCTTTAATCTGTTTTCCGGATTTTGAGCACATATCCACACGCTCCAATTTATGGGTATTTTCAGTTAACTTTCTAATTTTGTCAGTTTCTCCATATTTATGGTCATCTTCACCGGCTTCAGTATTTTCTACTAAATAGATATCAAAATTTAGGACACGAGCACAGAAAGCCCACCATGGTCTAAAGAAAATAGACGATCACTGGCCCTATTAGCAATCTGACCAATAAAGGCTCGTCAACTCCGGAATATTTCGGACCCTTAAGTGTTGGTTTCGTTGTGAGCAAAGTGCTCTTTGACATTTCATTCACCATTACTGAGGAAAACCGATTGAACAAATCCGCCGAAAAGAGAAAAAAGAGGAAGAGGCTGGCATTATTTTAGTCGCTTTTTTCAAGCACGATCATAAAAAATGGGTTTCCAATTACTTGCTGGAAGGCTGTCGAGTCGTTGTTCATTAATTCGCCCGATAATATCGTGTGCGAAGCTGGGGGAGGTTATGACGTTTTATGATCACGAAATACTGCGCTCATTGTAAGTGAATCTAGAATTCTGCACCTGAAACGACCTCTGGATGGTAAAGAGGGAGATTAAGGACCAGCTCCGAAGCCCATATTCCAGCTGTAAAACTGACTTTAATGAGATAAACTAAATGGATTTGCGTCCTTGATATTATGTGTCCAAACTTATTTTCGCATCAAAAACCTCTCCATTTCAGCCTTTGAGCGCAGTTAGTTGTCATAGCATTCGTCATTCCATTTCTAGGATGCAATTTCCTAAGTACTGACAGGAATGGCGTTTTAACCAGGGTCCTCTCTGACTCGACGTACTCCTTTCTTCTACCATTGCTACAATGTAACGGGAAGCATGCCAAACCGTACTTCACGGGTAGCTCGTCTAAGGTCACCTAGCACTTAAACAGGCGGTCACTATATGAGCCTGACGTTGCGGTTTTACTAGGTGGCCGGACACCATCGCTACTGAGAATTATAGTCCGAGTCAATTTTCCCAGAGCAACTGATTCAGGAAGGGAGGCATGATAGATGACGAAGCGGTAAAAGCAGAAATAGGAAGCAGCATGCTTGGGCCCAAGTTTTACAGCTGCAAGATCCGACGTTCCCTCCGTTGCGTCCACGCTGAAAGCACAGACACCGCCATTGTGAGCGAGCTTGAATGGCCTACTTTTTACTGTTTAGATTTCCTTGCTTTCTAATTAAGCGTACATAGGAGGCGATCTCTTTCAGCATGTCACAGTCTTGAAGAGTGGGTTCCATAAATTCAACATTAAAAGCCGAAAAGAACTTTAAACCAGTTGAACGTCCAATCAAAAGTGACTCAGAGAACCCCGGATTGATTCTGATTCTCTCTGGTCATGACAGTGACGACATCACAGGTAGACTGATATACAACATTAATAACAAGTTAGTGTGGTGTTTGCAATGGAGTATTGACTTCCTCCCTAAAACACCCTTCGAACAACAGTGCTTAGGATTTCAGAATCTTCAATCATCCAGGTCAACGGTCAGTGAAAGTATTTTTTAAAGCCGTCCAACAAGTTAACTTCTCATTTTGTGACCTTACCTACGGCGCGGAATGAATTTGTTTATCTCTGTTGAGTTTCCACACAAGAACATCTTACTCAGGTGGGTGGTTTCGCAAGAGTTTACATGTGCGTCACTGTTGCCGCTATTTAAAAAAAGATTTATTCAAAAGCGGTATATACAACCCTCAGTCCTTATTGACGGTGTAATAATTTAAATTTTGTGTAAATCCCTACACGGGCTCCAAAGGAAAACTCGAAACCTGAAGACTATATCTGCGACGTTGAGACAAAGAAAATTATACCTCTTCATTAGGTACAGAACTTGCCCTTTGCTGTGAAAGCGTACAACCCTCCAAGTCGGTCATGCGTATTCGTTAAAGACAAGAAGAATGCCTTTGTTTTGAGTTAATTGAGATTTTCGGCCAAAAATTCTCCAAACATTGCCAAGCTAAAATGCATAGATTGACCAAAGGATTGGCGTGCTCCTGCATTTCTCGCCAAAAAGGATGCCGACCCAGTCAAAATATGCTGTCAACGAGCGTGCACAAACAAGTAGGAGGCTTTATTGACAAGAAAGTGATTACATTATAGAGTACAATCCATAAATAATCATCGGGCAATGAAGATAAAAGTAGTAGCTGAAGGTTAACCCAGATTGCCGAATTTCTCAACGTTTCTTACTGACTCCAGCTGAAAATCCGGCTGCACGACGACATTGTAGAAAATCAGAAGGGGTGAAATAATCTGAATTAGTGATAACGCAACCTTGCGGTTATCCGGTGACTTTGCAGAATTATCAGTCATCAAAGTATGCTCCGAATATGGATATCATACATTTTCCTAACAAAAGTGGATAAACTCGTCTTCCAGCGACGTTATTCTGGATGGTCGATAGAAATCTCGATCAAAATAGCCGCAACGAAGGATTTTTTCAGCATGGATTTCGGTCGTCCTCATTCCCTCACATAAAGGTGAGATAATTACGCTTGTAATTTCCTACTGCGCAGGTGCAGCCCCCAAGAAGAACGACTATATACGCTCAACGGGCTTGCCCAGAGGAAATAAAGTTAGAAAAAAAGATAAAGTTGAATAGCCGTCTTTCGTCTTGCTATCCTAGACGTCCCATACACTCTGCTTCTGTTCGATTTTAAACTCGTGACCCAGCCAATGAGATATCCAACGAAGAGGTCACGTTGTCTTCATATTTTTTACTCAAGGACAGGGTATATTTAGGTTTCGAAAACACTTTCCAATTCCTGAATAATTTTGAGCCTGGTCAGCCGTTGTACCAGCGTTTAGCTGTTTCTGTCTACAAGGTGTATGCCTTCCGTGTAGTGGAAATCATATATTCCTCTATGTCTTTACGCCAAAATTTGCGCGGACAGCTTTGCACAAGAAAGGCCAGAAAGTTATGGTTATGCAGACGCATCTGATGGGCACAATACTGTTAGGGGTCAGGGCAACTGTTTCTTAACCACTGAAAGTACCATTGCGAATTCCCAAAAAGTCTTTCTTTTTCATACCATTACTCGACCTTGTCGTCTGTGCCATCCCCGGCCCCACTTTTAAAAACCCCTATTATCACCGGTCCGTATAATAGGTGGCTGAGGTTTGTTTACCTCAGGTGCGGCTGCACAACGATATCTGGCCAAAAGGCCAAATGAATATCTGCAAAGCATCAATATTAAAAGCCCCATAGCATCGTTTTCGTTCCCACCGTTTTTTTTTCCTCAGATATTCGTAGATTGACTCTTATTTATAGTTTTCCGTCTCTGCTCTTTAAAGGTAGAAAGTGTGAAGAGCTCCAGCGGTTGTCCGTTCGATCATTGCTGAAGCAGGTTCACAAGTCTTGACGTTTAGCGTTGATCCTGGAAAATCACTTGATTGCCGGACCTTTTTGACAAATCACGAACTTTCTAGAAAGAAAACAAAAATCGGAGTATCGTATACGCCAAATCACTGTGGAAATTGAAACATGTTATACCAGACTTCGGGGAAAACGTAAATCAGTCATCCAAAAAACGTTTAATAGCCAACGGATATGTAAAAATAACTGTATTTAACACTAAAATTAGAAAAGACATTTTCCACTCTCAATTTAGGTTGAAGAGCGGCATATTATCGATGCATGATTTTCGACCTGGTTAGACTGGACCTTCTCACAGACAGAGCTGTGTACTCAGCATTCCAGTTAGCAATTGTTTATATATGGACGCTTGAACAATTGGTTAGACAAAACTGTGCTTTTACAGATGCAATGAATAACCGCAAGCTGATGCCTTAACCCATTCTTTGCCCCCTTTTTCTGATTGCTCGGTTTAATCTAGTTCAGTCATAATTATGCGCATTATGCCTGAAGTTTTCCTTAGTTAAGCCCTTAGACAACCATATGTGTTCTGCTTCTCACCTGAAACCCTATTCCTTCCTTAAAAACTAAATCTTTACAGGCCAGGAGATTTTTTATATCAAATGTCCTTCCTGAAGAGTCCTCCAATACTTATCCGGCGACACTTTTTTATTTTAGCCAATTTGTCCTGAAAAATATGCCTCATTCCCATCTCGGCTGACATTCTTCTGGTTCTCTGGGTAACTCTTTTTCTCTCTGTTGATGAAAGCTATTCGTCCTTCATTATGTCCTTCCATTGTTTTATCCTGGCACCTTAATCTGCTGGCCAGCGCTACTAGTGTTGAAGGTGATTCATCTGACACCGACACGTAAACCAAGCAAATGATACTCCGCTTAATAAACCTCTGTCTTTGCGGCATTCACTTGTCGTTTGTACAGATTATAACTAGTAGGTCCATTTGATTCTTCTCAAAGCACGTCCACACCATCTGGAAAACTGTGCTTACCGAGCTGGCTTAACTTAATGACAAAGTACGCACGCTGCATCGTGTTCAAGAACGTCCCTTCACGGGCACTGACTTATTCATATTCATATCGAACTGTGAATAACCCGGCGCCTCGGTGGGATTCGCACCCAAGCAGTAAAGGGAAGGCCTTAGTGCAGCCAACATTAACCACTTGAGTTACGAGGCCCCGCCGGACGACGCGAGTTTAATCACATTTGGGTGAAGTTACACTCCCAGCCTACTGCAACGTCTGTAATCCACCAAATCTGGTGCAGTAAGTTAACTGCTTAAGCAGGATTTCCTAAGTAATTCATCTAGAATCCACCGGATGACTACTAGGCTCCATCTTGCGACAAAGCCATCAGATTGACAGGCGTCGGTCGGTATACATATTTCCTATTCCAGCTGACCAAATCTGGACACATTAGCTCGCTGTGTGAAGCGTAGGAAAATCTACAGTGGAGGGCTGACTGTTTTATCGCAAGTGTTCCAGGTGTGATATTTTTTGCTGAAAATTTTGAACATACGACTTCAAAATAAAGCGAATTCCTCTCTCTCTCTCTCTCGCTCTCTAAATAACGATTGGTTAATAAAAGCACATGACTAATATTCGGCGTTATAGCCGCACTGTTTTTGTTTTTGAAATAAAGTGCAAGAAATAAAACGCCAATTTTCGTAACGCCATTATTCTCGAAGTTGCCTTATAATGCTTTTAGCAAGATATTGATCATCGTTCGACCTATTCATAAAGTTGCGTCTTCTACCCGCATTTTGTCTAAGTGCCGATCGAATGTGCATCGAACCTATTTTCAAGTTCACAAATCCTATCGTCATGTGAGCAATGCTAACGGGGAACTCGGCCACTCATGGACCATCCAGAGTCCCTTATGTCGTTTCCGGTAGTTTTGTTTTTTTGAAAATGTAACGTCTAATTAAACAAAAACATATTTAAGGAATTCTAAGTAAAATCTTTGGAACGAGATGTATCTAGTTCACCTCGGAATTTTATGTTGAAATGTGATTTGAAGTGTGATCCTTTTAGCACTATAAGCGTGTTATTCTCGCAGTCGCTCTTAACAGGCAGACACTTCTGAGATTGCACCGGCATAGTCTAAATGCAGGTGCTAGCGGAGAACCTAGGCAACGGCCCCTAACTTTCTGCGTCCGCTAAATATGCGGCAGGTGTGCGCATAATATAGATGTTCCTTCAAAGTTTATACTCCTCAATCCAAAATTATACATTGAAATTCTGGCTTAACTTATCAATTTCTCTCTTGACGACTGGTCGACTCTAATCATTTATTTTCGATGAGGCTTACAGTAACTAGAAGGCCCTCAAAAAGAAGCTCTGGATCGTTATGGGGTGCCTTCGAATCTGAGATTATATAGTATTTGAAGTTCAAGCATTTGTCAGCATATAATTCGGTCTACTGCAATACAAGTACTCCTTAGCACCAATATTAGAATCTCGTCTTTGAAAAATGGCTCTAGCTGTCTAATATAGGCCGAGAAACCTTTCTTGTTTAAATAACCTCAGTCCAATTCACCAGCGCAGTCGGCAGAAATGTACAAAGTCGTGAATTAAATTCATCGATTTCTCTTCTGTATAATTCAGCAATGAATCTTTTGGCATGCCACTTGCCTGGATCGTGACATTTCCGGTCATTACGACAACAAAATCCTCCGAGATGGTGTATGCTTATCCGATCTATTCGTATCGTAGTCATGCAAGTACCCTCCGCTCTAACTTCTGTCTCAATCCAGAGTTGTGCCATTTGATCGGGTGACCTGTAGTGTTCTCGGCATATGACTGCATTCTACACTTCGCAAATTAAAAAACTACCTTTAATTTAATGGTGGTCACTGATATCTGCGTTTGGGAAACAGCGAAGAGGCGCGCTCAGACCCCGCGTTTATTTTGTCCCTGGCCTGCATGGGATACGCTTCTCCCGATTCCCAGTTGGAACCGCCAAAACGAGTATGAATCCCTGCGCCAGATGGACAAGGTTATTTATTTCGAATGTCGTGTCAGCTTATTGTCGGGTTCTCGCTATCTTTCAGCGGATCCTCATGTAATCTACCAAACGTAGGCGCCCGAGACTTGATCTGTGATGGTTTTTCTGCACTGGCTTCTGGGATTATCCATAGGAGACTAGACATATGGAACACTGACTCTATCTCTCTCTCTTCCTCTCGCTGGGAAGCCACGTTGTCGCATGTAATACGCAATCAAGGCAATATGTCATGCGAACACCACGTCTTCCCCTTTCTGCCTTTTTGTCGAGGGGCCAGAACGTGGTATAACGCTGTACCCTAATGAAAGAAACGAGACTTTTTACAAATAAATTTTGTTCACTTCAGCCAGGAAAGTCCTGATGGTAAGCTTTACACGAGTTAGTTATTTTTCTCCTTTGTTATCGAAAGACAGACTCACCTGCATGAGGATATACGGATAGGGGGATGCAATTATGACTGGACTAGCGATTTCTGACTTATTTATTTCGTCAGCCAGCCATACCTCAAGCCCGGTCTGGAGGACTCAGAGTTGAAACCGGATCTATAGACTCCGAGGTGAAGCAGTTAACATTGAAACCGCGGACATTGCAATGGAGGCAGTCGCACAACGACGAATGGTCTGCAGACGAGACGTTTGTTGCAAGACGTCATTAAATACTCACCGGTAATAGCCTACAGAGAGTGAGCCTTGGGTTAAGGTGCGAAAGGATGACAATGGCATGCGAAATGGAAAGGCTATTTAGGCGCTCTTTGTCCTTGTCGTTGATTGACTGCTTTTCACTATGTCGCCACCTGCGGGATTTCTAACTGGGAGATCCGAAACAAAAGTTCGCTCCAGTATTCTGTCCTGCAGGCTGTCAAAATATCGTTGAACTTCATTTCTACGTGACCTTATACCGCATTATTCATCGGAATAAATAACATGAAAACTGACGTTCCGAGCCCAGAAGGCATAAACTACAACCAAATCCACTTGCTTTTCAAGCTTGACCGGATTCGGTGGTGGAGGTGCATGGCCAGGCTGTGGCATCAGTGTAAGTTTACACTGCCTTAGAATTATGCTGATGTTCGTTAACTGTTATTACCTCATAATTGTTTGGAAGTTGTATAAGGACAGACTATGGAAACTAGGCCACTTGAAGTGTTGAAAAGCATTTTCTTAGGGTCGAGCTAGAACCTCTGTTGCTCTAGACTTCACGACAACTGCTGTAAACCCGATCTGCCACCACGCAGTTCAGGTGTTTGTTAGTGGCTACTGCCTTCTGTTTGTCTTAGAAGTCTGGTTTATTTTTAATTTACTGTTCCATTGGGATTTAAGAATCGACTTCAGACGCACAGATATCTGACTATGCGTCAACATATTGGCACATTTCACTGTATATGCTATTCCGTTTGTATGTACGAGTTTCGTCCGCTTGATGCTAAGGGACGTTAGTTAATCTACATAGTGGTAGACGGGGCTGGTGTAGGCCGCGTAGAAAGCCTTTGCAAATTTGGGAGGGGAGGTGAGTCAGCAATCCGAGCCAGCATTTCAGTTAGCATTCTGCGACTGTGCGCTTTCATTGCCACCATAATCCGACTTCCAGAAAGTTCTTATTGTGTACTTTACGGAGCATACCAAACATCTGACATCCCTGCCACTTTCGAAACCTTTTATTCGTCTGCCTTTTAGTCTTGTCGTCAGGGGTTTTCGCAAATCGTTGAGCATGTCGGATATCTGGCGACTGGAGAAAAAATACACTACCGTTTACTTGGATAAAAAGTTCCTCGCCTACGTTGAACGCTATATGGGTCTTCATTTGTTCGCCACGCAGGACCAGTGAGTTCCTTTGCATCATCACTTTTCCCGATACTTGCTTCTTGTCAGACCCCCAAACCGGAATTGTCTCCACTCGTGCTCCAGTTTGTAGATACTCAGATCAGACGCCCTGATTCGTTTTTCCGTGTGAGTGCGGCTCGAAGGCATTCAACTCACTGACCTTCCTCGTGTCCTTCCTATTACACGGACAATCTTTATTTCTAACGAGCACTTATTAGTTCAATGGCGGTCCTTGTCACTTTCTTTTTTACGTCCGCAGTGAACCTGTCTGATTCTGCGAACTTCGAAACTCAGATACCTCCCTAAAGGCCTTACTTGAAGACCTGTTTGATAAGTTTGCCTGGAAACATTTCTGTTTTTGCAAGTGCAGTCTGGACTAGTGTAAGTTAGTCTCGAACAACAAACATGGACTTTATGATTGCGCATTCGATGTCAATATTTCTGTGATTTTCGAGCCGTTTAAATCCGCTGAACAGTCATCTACCGGAGGGATGTTCATTTAGGTAAGGGTATGGTTTATGACTGGAGTTCCTTTCTCCGGAGGGCATTTGTGTTGAGCTAAAGAGCTGAACATCTAAGAACTTGGTGGCATCACAGATTTTAGTTCTTCCTTTTGTCACCAATTAAAAGAGACACCGTTTTTACTATTTAACGATAAACGTAAGCGAATTAAATGTCCCTTTTCAGGCATTTTCAAAGAGGTATTGTATTGTATTTTTATTCCAATGACTACCTTAAAGCATCTCCGCCACCCTCATGCAACAGCTACCACGAAGTCTTTTTAATCCTTTCTCTGGCCCGTTCAAATAAATATCGCCATTTATTTTCGTTTAGCGCAGTTGCTCCCTGGAGAAAGATAACACCAGCCATAAACCATACCCTTGTTGTTTTTTCGTGTTTCGCGTATCCCTAGTAAGTCCTCTGGGACAGATCCCTTCTTGGGGCCGAATGCGCATGCCTTCTTTTGTTCCTATCTTGCATGTCCGTGTATTTCATTTCATTCAGGCCTATAACCACAAAGCTCTTCTCATACTACAATCTCGAAACCATCCCGAATGCAGAATCCCCTCCAACAGCGCTTGTCAAGGGAAGGCGTTCCTCAGAAAACCAGTTGGCCTCTGTTCTTGGCTCAAAAATCACTCATAGCAGTACCTCAACTCTCGATAGCACTGGTCATCTCAACGATCGCGGCAGTGCAGTTTGCAGTTGTGCGCGCTGCAATACCAATCGTCGCAACACTTGCGCCGACTTTCCCGGCCTGCGACCAGACAGAGTACGTGCAGGGACAACCAGCCATCAACTCCGTCAATGCATGCTGGCGGACTTTTGTTGCATTTTTAGCCCAAATCTTCTATCGGATAACCTTTTTCTTTGTAGGTGGGCGGTGCCGAAGTAAATGGCGATCTGATCGTTCATGGAACCTCTTCCTGCGCATCTCGACCTAAGGGCTGTCGTGCGTTGTCTCATGACAACGTGGAAACGGGCAAACCGACGTTCTCACGAGGTAAATGTCTGATTACACAAAGTCACTTGGGGATAACATTCACCAGCATGACTTTATTATAGAAATAAAAATGGTCTTTCCGGTTTTATTGATGCTCCGGCTTAAGGCTCTTTTAAGCGTCCACACATTAATTGATAACAAAATCCAATAATCTTTGTCGACGAAACCAATACTAGTCGGTGGCGTGCTGGCCCGCTGGTCAACTGGTAGAGCTTTTAACTCTAGTCGATTATATCCGCAATCAGAACTCAGATCGCCCCAGTCTCGTGTGCCGCTGGCTGACCATGGCATAAAATTTATAAATTACTATTTCCGATTGCCTGGTTTTCGTCAATGAAAGCACAACAGTTTATCAAGTTTATTTCTCTTGTCCAAAACTGCCCTTTTCCGACTGGCGGACTCCAGTGATGACAGTTATAATATTCGATTCCCTGAGCCTTGCTTTCGCTCGAGTCATCGTTAGGCCTCGCTTCAAATTCATTTTGTTTTTGGCTTCTGTTGTCTCACACCGATATACGAAATCTCTCGGGTATCCATTTTGAGAAAATAGTGAGTAATTTGCTTTATTATCATAGAAAAGACCTTTCATTCGGCTAAGTGGACTGTCGGCAATGCTCCATTTACGAGAGATAGAGGAGTTACTGTCATAACATAGGATGACGTGTGTAATGTCCCATCAGTCTTTCTTCGGACGCAAACATCTGGGAATTGACGTTTCTTTCTACTTTCATTTAGAATGTAATTTTAGACATTGAAAATGATGAGTTAATAATATAAAATACTTCCAGTGGATCTCCTTGAAAGACAATAGACGTAGTATCTGCATTGCGTAGCCATGACATGGCAAATCGTAGAGAGCCGAGGCTTCCTCGGCAAAAGAGTCAGAAGTAAATTAATCCATAGGGGATCCCTTTGGTTGTTGGTAATTTTCTTTTGCGAATGAAAAATTGGTACCTGAAAATAGGTTCAAGAGATTAAGCAAAGCATCTGTAGTAGCATCTCGTTGTAAGATTACAGCTGTTCTTGGCATCGTATCTCCAAATCTGGTTATATACACGTTAACAGATGTATGACATAAAACTATGTCGTTGTCTTATTTCACCGCAATTTTATCCTTTTTTATTTGTCCGGAAATTGTAAACAGTTATCAATTTAGGCTTTAGAATTCTTCGTAGGCGGATAGAAGTGCTGGAATCGACACATAGAAATTATGTATTTAGATGCATCGATTAAACAATGCAAATGGCCTATAGATATTCGCAATGTCCTATTTAGTTTGCCTCGGGAACTAAACAATATGTCCTGGTAATAACTTCGTCCCTGTAAGACCCTTCGAAGTCTCATCAAGTGATGGAATTTATGTTTTGCAAGCGTTCATGGCCACAGTTTGTGGATTACGTCGTTTTCTAATAAAGCCCAAAACTTCTCGGCGCAGCCTGTTTTGTTGCGGATTATGACGATAGTGAAGTACCCTCCTCACGGCAAATGAACTCATTCCTCGCTACGGTATATCGGACGCGTCAAAAGTGGTGATTTCGAAGGCTGCTGACTCGTTCCCCCCTCTGAACCGAGAGTCAGACTGCTGCGATAGCTTCTGAATTTGACTATCATGAAAACACCGAGGCGCTCGGGTAGATGCCCTTCCTTTTAAGATTAACGTCTTGTCGACACTTTCATGCTCTGGTCTCCTAACCATTTGACGGGCGATGAAATAAGCAAGTATGACGTCCTTGTCAAATAGGGATTAAACCGAGTTGTTAGAGCAAAGTGGCGTAATTGTTATAAGAAAGTAGTTCGTGTGTTTTTATTTTCGTCCATTTCATGTCGCTTCGTTCATGTGAAGTGTGTGGACGAGATCCAGCCTGGTTGGCTTCTGGGCTGAACAGAAATGTGCTGCCTAAGTACGCTTCGGTGTGTCTTTGAAATGCGCCACTGCTTGTAGTAGGTGACAACTGTCTGTCATATATCGTATTTTATGTTCCGAGCGCCAGTTGTTTTCAAATATGCCAGCCCGACTCCTTGCCCATGTTTTTGTGGTAATGAGAGAAAGGTATTTTCAAATTAAAATCATTCTCCAAGTGCATATTTCTAAAAAAAAATGTTTACATTAGCCGATATGGCTAGTATGGTGACAAGTCCAATCTCAGTTGCAGAATTTCATTCCCATTACACTTCAGAAATCATCGAAGTGATGTTATAGCTGATCATTTATACACCGACTTGCGGCATCAGATATGACGGAGACACGCCGGGTTGAGTGGAATGACTTCGCAGCAGCTAGGTAAGGGTGCAGGGGTTGATAGTATTTAGAGTTAGACAAAGAAGTTGTTTAACCGGTGTAACTGATATTGTACTCTGGTATCAACTGGAACACCAGCTGAAGAGAACATGCGAACTGTACTTTTGAAGATTATCGTTCTACGGCAATGCAGGAAGAGTGACAGAAGAGTGGTAAAAGATAGAAAGGAAAATACCGGCATTTATAAATCGCTAGATTAAGAACCCAGGATTATTGTGGGAAAGTAGATGTCGAATGCAATACAAACGTTTGTGGATTTTGTTAAAAAGTGGTCCGAGATGAGTGGAGAATGGGAGATTGGAAGACACGGTAAAACGAAGGTACTAGAAAGATAAGAGCTCATCGAAAAAAGTCTTAAAGGATTCAGGACAAGAAGACGGACGCTGGCAAAAGACACGCTAAACTAACTTCTGCGCATCAGTAAGGAGACCGTTCCCGTTGCCCATGCTGGATAGCGATCCAAGTCTTCCTAAAGGATTTAGAGATTGACCTTGTTTTAACAGAACGACGAACAACTTTGTAGGCAAAGCTCTTACCGTAAAGGGAATCGTTGGCTAATTTCATATTATAAGTATAGAGAAGAGAGGTAATGGGAAAGGGTGGACCGGTCGGACACAGGAGTATGGATTCGCTGTATTACAGGTGGTCTCGCGCTAAATCCCATGTGTACTTATTCCCGATTCCTGACAATGACCCTCACGCTAACCCTAACCCTCATAATCATAGCTCTAACACTAACCCCAACCCAATTTGGAATTTAGGGCAAGGACAATTGTAATACGGAGGGTCCATGCCCCTTGCCCAAGCATGGAACCTTAAGGCATAAAGGCTACTAAGAAGTGCAATAGATCTACGATTCCCTGACTGGACACTCTGAGTACAGGAAGAAGAACAAACTGCAAGCCAAGAAACAGCCTGTCCGCACTCAAATGTTTTCGTAAAGAAAAGGTGGCGGGGAAGAGTATTGAAGACAGAGGATTAATCGAGAATGCATGTAGGTACGCACGAAAACTTCTGTCTGGGCCCCATGAAATGGAATAAACACCTATGGTACTAAGCCTGGTCTATATTTAAATTACCGAGGTCTGCGAAAGCTGAAGATACTAGCGTGGTAATGTCTAGAGTAATTTGTTCAATGAACCTCAGATGAGCGGATGAACATGCAGTTGGATAAATGGATCTAGAGCATGAACTCTTGAGCGTTTCGGGGATGTAAGTGACTGCAAAGAAGACGAACGCGCGATCACTGGGACAATACGTGTACTAGTCTGAGCTTTCGGTCTCGTACAGGAAGAGACTGTGAATCTGTGGCGTCAAATGGGCAGTTGTAGTCAAAAAAGAAGGGGGGATAGAAGTGGAGGGGGTGGTGTTCGCGATAAGGCTGAGTCCACGCCGTTTCACGGCGGTATGACTGCTCACACTCTTGGCTGGGCATAGGGTGTCGTCTCATGGCCACGAGAACGGATCGTGTGATAGCAGGGGGTATATCAACGTGTCTGTCAATGATCGGTCAACTAACTGGGACCAACTGGCAAAACAGTTTCGTCAGCCGTCGCCTCCGTACGCAACCAAGACAAACAAACGGGGGAGAGCCACCAACACTCTGGCACCTTTTACCGCATATAAAAAACGTATCAGAGGCAACGCAACGTATCGCTGTAGGGCTCACCGTGGGTATCGCTCACCGTCCGACTGCTACCATGCGCACCAAAATCATGCAAATGAAAGATTGAGGAGACGCAGGAAAACAATCTGGTATCGTTTATCGGATCCCATGCCGTGACTGACCTCGCCATCATATAGGACAGACCGGACCAAGGCTTAGTTAACAAATAACGGAGCACGAGCGGGCAGTCCACAGAGGCGACCCACTGTCTCAGGTCGCCACTCACACCCTAGAGGAAGGCCGCGAATTCAGCTTCTCGAGCACGCGGACAATAATGCAAGCCAGCATCAGACAGGGCAAGAACCCCTGGAGGCCTGGGTGTCCGGCACCAATTCCATCAAGAGACGTGGATATACCCCCTGCTATCACACGCTTCGTTCTCGCGGCCAAGAGGTGAGACCCAATTCTCGGCCAAGAGCGCGAGCAGTCATACCGCCGTGAGACGGCGGGACTACAAAACTGCTCATTCGACGCCACACTCTCACAGTATCTGATGATGGCTTCCTGTACGAGACCGAAAGCTTGGACTAGTACACGTACTGTCCCAGTGTTCGCGCGGTCATTTCCTTTGCAACAAGATCCTGGGACTCTCATATTCGCTTCCATTCATATAAGTACTATTATATTACATCAGGCATTCTGAATCCTAGATTTCATGAAGCGCATAGTAAAAGGTTAGGCTGAAATGGGTGCCAGATGAGCATAACAGGCCTCAACAAGATGATAAGATGACATCCAGTCCAGCAGCTGTTTAATTGCATATCTTTCGAAGATGTTTCTAAACGGCAGCTACCGACAGGACAGAAGATACTTAGTAAGGACTCATGTGAGGGAGATTGGACTCTTGTCAGTGATTACAAAATTTTGATTCAGGGAGTCCACACTTTCATCAGAGCGATTAAGATCCTTGCATTGACTTGCGGGTCATTTTACACTTTTCTATTTTTTAAAAACAAAAATAGTAGATGTCGAAGGAGAGGTAGAGGCTAGCTAGTAAACAGGTCGTTGAGTCTGACAGCCCCCTTCAAGCCGCCACGCAAGCCTTATTTGTAGAGTTCTTCTCGATCCCTTAATATCTTAAGGTACAGTAGGTGGGCTAACTCATGAAATGCCGATCGAAATTCTGAAATGCGTTTTCGTTTTGAAAAGATTAATCAAACAGGGTAGCAAAATTTATCCTTGTCCAACACAACTCTATAACAATTTATGTCACGAAGCCGACTTTCGGGCGAACTCCCTCCCGACTGCATGCAAAAACTATGGTCTATGAAAAATGACTACTTAATTAGCATGCAATTTTCTTATTGATCTTCGATGGCCTTAAATCTTCAATTATACTTCATGGAAAACATGAGTAAAAATATTCCTTATTTTGCTCATTCGATAGAAAATAACGTTTTCATCTGACTTTATATTCAAAGCAATGGTATAATTCCGTTTTCAAAACATTTTCCAACTCCAGAATAATTTTGAGCCCGACCTGCCATTACACTTGCATTCAGGGTCTTAAAAGCTACAAGCCGTGCATATTCCCTACGGTATGAAGAGGAAATTATACGGGATTTATAAAATTTAGCAGTGGATTTAAGCCATAGTGTTGACTTTACAAGCCACATTGGTAAATGCAGAGACATGCCGTTTTATGAACGGCAATTTCACGGTACTAAAAAATCTCACAAGTAGAAACGTTTTGGAAACCGAACTATATCCTTCCTTTGAACATAAAACCAGCAGAAGACGTAATTTTCTACCGAATGAGCAAGAGAATGAATATTTTTATTCATGTTTTCCATGAAATATAATCGAAGTTTTAAGGTCATTGATAATCAATAATAAAAATGCGTGCTACTTAAGTAGTCATTTTTCACAGAGTGTGGTTTTTGCATGCAGTCGGGAAGGAGTTCGCTCGAAATCCGACATCGTAGGGTAACTGAATCATTATAGAGTCATGTTGGGCGAGGATTAGTTTTGTAACCCTATTTACTTAATTTTTTCGAAACGAAAACGCATTTCAGAATTTCGGTCGGAATTTCATGAGTTAGCCCACCTACTGTAGGGGAGAATTTCCGCCAGGTCTTATCTTATCAGCTTCATGAGAGCAGCAATACATTTATTCATATTTTGTCTATAGCGGCCGTTCCATGTCTTTAGACCTATGGCAGGCGTTCAATCAGTCGATTAGATGCTTCAAACCATCTATGGGACATGATTGACTTTTTGGAAACTATGATGAGTTGAGCGTTCGGGTCTCACAGCCGCATCGAACTTCAAGCTGCTTAAAGGTAGTCTGCTTAAACGAGTCGTCAACATCCTCCCAGGTTCTGTGTGTGCGCGCTAATAATCAATCAGCTTTTTAATAAACCTTCTGTTTGCAAGCACGTTTTGTCAGGAGGCTCACAAGGATCTGCAGAAATGCGCAGAATTTTAATTATCAGTATCACCTTTCTTGGTAGTGAACTTCTTGCTCACTTTTGTCGACTTATCATTTCAATTCTATTGTGGCTTGAGGTAACATTCTATCTAAAATGAAATTCCGTTTACGAACTGTTAAACGTGGACAAACATTAAGTAGCTGGCTCGTTTCGCGGACGGCTATAGATTTATTACGATTTCGCTGATCGAGGACCAGTGCAGCTATGGTTTCCTTACGCAGACAAACATTTATGTCATCCCGCTATCCGTGTTCTTATCTGTGTTTCAGTACGTAGTGGGAATTCCCCGAGCGTCCAATTCTTCGGAACTAGTCGAAATGCAGGACGCAGTGCTGATAAGACCGCGGACGCTGAGTCGATACTCCGTACGGATCACGTAAGCCGCTTTTCGCATTCACGGATTTAGAATATTCCTTGTATCGTTTTGAAGGATAGAATTTTGGTCAGCCTCTAAACGGTTGATTGATCTTCGATGCTCAGGCTGACCGGTGTTAGCATCGCTAACATCAAGTATATGAGTATGTACAAATATGTTCATTTGCTGAGACAAATTGACAAGGGAGACTCTATGAATCTTTTATTTATCATGGCGTTTGGAACATGAGGCAGTGTCACTGTGACTACTAGCCGAACACTAAATGCGCATTCCATTGTCGAATCAGATTTGAAATGTGTGCGTGGCACACACTCAGCGGAAGCTTTGTGCCGCGTCAGCCACTGCGACTTATCTCATTCCCTATTGGTTTTCCTCGGATTCGTCATTAACGCGTGCCGGGAGAGGGTAGACAGAGTAGGTCGATCCACAGTTTGCTCCCCACATTACAAATCTAGGACGATTTTAAACTATCGGGTTAACAGAGTGTGAGGCAGCTTTTTTCAAAAGTCTCCCCCACTATCAAATCCACCTAAGTTATCACAGCTTTTTCAGTGATAGTGGTTGTTCTCAGCACTTGCGACTTTCAGTTGCCAGCAGGCCGGTCAAGCGTGCGTGACTCCCACGTCTGGGGACTGTGTCCCATTGTAGGCTTCAGAGTGTCAGTCCGTAAGTTAGTTTGTGGCACGCTCTGCTTCACCTTGCTATAAAACTGCTAGCTCGGCTTCGAATTTCACATTTCTGAGTCTGTTTTAGAAAACCGCTTGCTGACAGTGGCAAAACAGGATGCTCATGTCAGCATCCAGTAAAGGGGATAAATGTGATGAGGCGACCGTGTTTTCTTAGATTCTAGTTAACTTTATAATGAGCGAAATTGCATGGCTACTACATCCGTCCATAATCTTCATCGACCTCTCGATCTAGACTTGCTAAACCATTGTATCTAGAATTAAAATGATAAAACCTTATTTTCTTTTAAGTTGGAATGGATCCTAGGATTTTTTTGAGTGTGCAACATACGATGCTAGTGTGTCATGAAGTCTCCAAACGCTCATTCGCCCCGTTGCTACTTCTTTCCAAGCATAATCCTACCGGGTGCATCACCTCTAACCGGGCCTCTAGTTTCCCTACGGCGCATTTGACGAACAGCGGTGCCAACAGTTTCAGCGACAACGCAAGTCATCCCGCGTCTGTGGCAGTGGGGGAAAAGCGTATGAAGACGCCATTTAACTGCGGTCTCATCATGGCACTTTTCGCCACGTTTTGGCCACCGCTATTGATTTCTGCCTTC
>CACRXP010000156.1:553568-566627 GCA_902702965.1 Spirometra erinaceieuropaei
AGATCTTACCGGATATCTTACCAATTCTGGTGCCAATAAGAAGTCAGTATCCTAAAAACTTCCAGAAGGACTGTCTATGTATCGGTTAACGTAGATGGCTGCACTATGGTACTTTTAGTATTATTACTAGGGCTTTTAGTACTAGTTTATTACTAGCATTCACTCTGCTAAATTCTATGTACTCGACGGAGAAGTGAACTTGCATCACTCACTAGGCTTTTATACACGCATCTGTAGCGAGAATCACCACTGCTGACATTCCATCTGTTCAGATTTCCTATTTTTGAGATAGACAAACGACTCACTTCCTTAGGCGGTCCTACCTTAACTGCCGAGCCAACAAGAGCCTCATGTTTGTCGTATCATCCTCTTCTGTAGAGTGGACCCCATTGCACTGGTGAATTCCTACTCCGACCATTGCAACCCCCGCGTACAATGTTTAAGCGTTAGTCCGAGAAATTCAGTGAAATTAGTGGCCTGGTCAACAGTTGGGAAATTCCTCACACTCGACAGCGTCATCGCCTCGCCATGACAAAAGCCAGTTTGACGTTTGTTAGAAGGACCTGGAACTGGACGCGCCATTTTTACCGTTTGGCGATCACGCACGACGGGAAACCACCACGCCACAGAACAGTTTCCCATACAGCGGGTGCCCGCGTCGGTAATCGATGCGCCATCCAGTTTTACGAGATACCTCGACGTAGTCCGTGAGGGATCAGCCCACGCTGGTACCCCGAAGTCGACCAGTTGAATAGCGTCAGCTAGACAGCGTCGTGGCTATCAAGAACGACACCTTGATCAAAAGGACTGAGAAGATATTGCACGTGCGGTAACTGTCAAAGCAAAGCTGCTCTCTCTGCCATCCTTCTCTGTCTTCCGTTTACATAATTACTGAGGGCGTAATATTTCGGTGCATTAGCTGGGGAGATGTCTACGAATGTGGCTTTTTCTCTTATCTTCGTGTGGTGGGCGAGTCTTCAACTGTGCTATCTGTCTACAACCAAATTTTCGAAATAATATTAGTTGCGCCAACGTGGAAGGTGATTCCAAGGGCCCAAGTTACTGATCTCCATCCCTCTGAACATAGCTGTTATCGCGCAAGGGCGCTGGCAAAGGATCCCTTTGTTTCGTCAACTCTCATGAGTACATTTTCTCAATGTTGAGGACGCAGCCCCTAAAACCATATGACGCGCTCATGAGTTTTCTCTATTGTATTATTACTGGTTCGACTATTTGAGCATTTGTTTTGCCCACACACGTCGATTCGCTCTCAAGCACACCTTAAAGCAGGTACCAGATGGCATTCGACGATTAAGAGAGAGGCGCCAGTTGTCTGCATTGTACTCACTGGCGTTTTGGTAGGTTGACGTCCACTTAAGGGGATCTGCTGCGTTCCTTTAATATAATCCAACTAACTTCCGCCACGCACTTGACAGCCTTATCAGTAACGTTTACGACGAGGCAAAGGTATTTTACCTCTGAGATCAGTCGCGACCAGAATGGGGTCGATACTGTGGACGTTTGTTTGCGTTCGCATGCTGCCATGAGTCCATACGGCCATGTGCTTGATTTGCGGGCGGTCGAGGTCGTGGACAGGGGTGACAACTGCTGAGCAAGACAGGCGTAGGGAGCACGACTGTCCGAAGCCCACTCGGTAAACTGGCCTATCCACCTAACCTACGTTTATGCCAATTTCCAAACACATTTTAGAGGTGGGTAACCTCGCCAGAGGACTAAGCATAACGTCAGCTCCCTTTGTTTGACAACTCTCACCATCGTAAACGCCGATACAGGACCGGACAGCGGTCTCGGGCTCCCACTAGGCACAGGCAGAGGATGATGCATGTGAGGCAACTGAATACAAACTGATACAGCAGCGACCTTCCCCCTTAGAGCGCTGGCTGTGCGTCGAACTCGTCGGCTTCTGAAGATAAACGGTCACGCATGTGGTTCGAAAATTTAGACCTCAAATAAATCTGTCCTAGTGACCCTTACGACCTTGATTGTGTTGCTTGGACATTTTCTTTTTGTTATGATCAGTGTTTTGTCATACTCCCAACACGAGTACAAACTAAAGGCTTGGAAGCATGTTTCGCACATTTTCTGCTGTATGGTGAAACTTGGGCATTCCACCTCCTCTTCCTTTCCCTCCCTCAACGAGTTCCCAGCCTTTCCTGTGTGGCTTCTCACAATTCTCCAGGTTTCCAGATGAACTTTATAGTCCCAGCTGAACTTTTTAAAAGACCTGAAGTAAAGTTGCCGGATGAGTCCTCATCAGGTCCTTCTGCTATTTAAAATGATTATTTGATGGAATGTTGCCAATATCAGCAAAAGACGACGTATTGTTCATGCCTACGAATATAAAAGCAGGACGTTTTATGTATATATAGAAGCAGTTTTTCTGTGCTTTTGACACGGGTCAAATGACAGCCTCCGGTTACACAGTTGCAGGACACACCATAGTCTGTATTTGCCCCACAGGCACTCGCAAACTACAACACCGTGAGGAGACAAGGCACGTTTTTGTCATTGACCGGGTCACAGCGGTCAGTCATCTACCTGTATTAAAACAAATCATTTTGTAACGCCCTGTCCAATCAACTTTAAACCTAGCCCCTCCGTGCATAAAGGGCAAAACTGGGTGCCTCTAGGCTAAGGCTTGTTTCCCTCAGAATGTCTACTTTCATAGCTGCCTCAGGAGTTATTTTTCTGATGCATCTTTTGACCCCATCTCCGCCGCCACTGCGACTTTCAACTGCTTCTAACCCTTCCTCGCTCAGAGTCTGAAGTTGAGCTCGGAGGCGCGATGCCAGTCGACCGTGGGCGAGATCACTAATCTTATGTCGACGGACGCACAGCGTTTCAACTTCCTCATGCAGTATATCAATATGATTTGGTCAGCACCCCTCCAGGTCTCAATCGCCCTCATACTGCTGTGGAATGAGCTGGGTCCCTCTATCTTGGCGGGTCTTGCTGTCCTTGTTGTTATGATACCTGCCAACGCCTACATTGCCAAGATTTCTAAAAGCATCCAGGCAAGTACATCCGTTTCTCTTCGTTTCCCCTGTAAGAAACCTGGTAGAAGCGGCCCATTTTGAACGAGACCAATGCAGTTTGGGTAATTGGCGCAACTCATGCTTTTATTTGCGTAAGTGACTGCTAGGTCTAAATTGGTTGTGGAAAATCAACCCCGAAGATAACGTTATTTGGAGCTCAACGCAAAAAATGACTCGTCTGTTTAGAACGATCCAGTGAGTTTCTATGGTTATCTACTGTACGTCCTGAACTTGACACTGGAAGTGCGAATTTGACGATCAATTAGCATTACCGGGATTTTTTGAGTAATCAATGATCTCGGCTTACCTCCAGCTGTCTAACTATTCTTGTGTCTCATTTTAACAACTGAAAAGTATAGTGTTTTCACGAATCTGAAGGCTGTTTACTTCTCGAACCATTTGAGTTTCATCCCTATATTCTAGATTCCTTTTCTGTTTAGTGTCCAAGACTCTCGGTGGTGAATTACGGTAATGAAGGGGCTGGTCCTCATCTCCCGTAGGTGGTCTCGCGGTTACCGAATTTAAGCGGTCCTGTCGACGGTTCCCTGATATCCCCGGGGTTCGCATAGAATTTCCGAAGGATTTTCTCGTTCGGAGTGTATGGTCAGGCGATTAAAAACTTGGGCGAAAGTTTGTCCGGTAGTGTTAAAAAGAGACGCGTCTTAACAGTTATTTCAGCCCTGACGGTTTATATCGCGTCTTAAGAGATGCACACTGATAAAATTTCTGAATTTCTGACATTTTTCTCAGCCTCGGCATCCCCTGGACCAACAGCATCGACTTCTTCAAAAGTTGACAATCACTGTATTTGTTTACTTTTATCGAAATCAAGTTAACACATGAAACTGTTTCATTAAGGGAAAAGTTCGGCGATTTTTTCCATTGCAGACTGATTGTGCGTATTTAAGACAACAAAACCTACTAGCGCTTTATTATTTGTGATTTTTCGTAAGGCAGCCTGGTTCCGTCCAAATTTAACAGCGTTGTCTGCGTATTCATAAATTTCCTATGCCTTACGAGTCAGCCAACGCTCTGTATCTCCTGTGTCGATTACAGTTTATCAACGCCTATTGAATTCCAACTTTTTTAGCACCCACGCTGTTTTTCATATACGTCCTGTGAATCTAGTTCTTTTCGCAATCAGACGCTGGGTTCCCTGTCGTTGTTTTCGATGTAAGGATTGAAGAACTTCCATGGCCTCGATGTAGATAGTGTCCCGTAGTCTGTTCGCTGGTTCTCGGTATCTTCATCCGCGAAAACCTTCACTTGTTCCAGATGTATCTTCATTCTACTAGTCAGGACTAATCTATATACAGTCAGATCAAGTATTGCGTATTTCAGCATCTTTAAGGCCTGCTTCACCAAGGCCTTTCGCGTAGTTGGATTTACCGCCTAGTCTTATAGTCGGATAGGCCGCGGTTGTTCCATTATTCGACCCGTCTTATTCTATTCGTCACCGGACGTTTCTGCAATTTTACACCCTGGCTGACACTTATTTCGTCAGTTATCCGTGGACACACACACACCTTGCTTTCATGTAGTTCGTAAGGGTTGCTAGTCTTTTGGTTAGGTCTTTTACCGTCCCAGATTCCAATTCCGTGGCGACCAAGTTCTTCCACACCAAAGTCCCCGAAAACGATCGATTTATCTGCTTTCGGTACGGGCGCGATGAGAGGATGCAAATTGCTGTGGATCTCGTCCTTCACATAGTCATAGTTTCTCCTTGAGGAGGGTGTGAGTGCTGACTATCGGACAAATTTCTTTTCGTAATGTGGGAGTCTCACTGTTATGAGACATTCCTTGATTTCATGTGGTATGGAAGCCAAATTACTGTTAAGATTTTTTTCTGATGGTGAAGGCGACTGCAGCATCTATTCCAGTACGTGGCCGCTCAGGGATAAATGACAGCATGTTCCTACCTCGTCTGACTCTGTGTTCGGTTAATTTGATCTCTCTGAGGCCGGCTTTGTTTACCCCCAACCTAGTGACATCGGAACGACCAGAGGGTCACCTCTCGCTGTGGCCGGTTGGACACAGGGTTATCTATAGGTCAAGAACCATTCTAGACTATCTATAATTCATTCGATCGCATCCTAAAAGTAACGGCTGTGGTTTCGTTTGTGGAGCAAATCCGTACATTTGCCTCAGGCAAATTCCGAGCAGATAGTTCATTTGTTTATTACAACGTTGCATCTTTGGCAATAATCCACTATTCCCTTTTAAGTGAAATTTTTGCTCTGCAAAAGTTTATGATGCTTCCCCATTTCTCTTATCCCACTCCTAGGAGAAGCAATTGAAGCAAAGTGACGCACGTATCAAGTTAATTAACGAATTACTCAACGGTATCCGGGTGAGTTGCAGTTTTCTTTGGGTAGACTTCAAATTTGGTGTGGCTTTCTTGCTGCAACTTTGCAAACATGCATTTACATTATATCCCCTATATTTTTCGTTTTTCTTCTTGATTCATTTTGACCCAACTGTGAAAAACTCGGCGCCTCGGGGGGATTCGAACCCACGCAGTAAGGGGAAGGCTTTAGTACAGCCAACGCTCTAACCACTTGAGCTGCGAGGCCCTGCCGGACGACGCGAGTTTAATTACATTTGGGTCAAGTTACCCTCCCAACCTACTGCAACGTCAAGAATGCACCAAATCTGATACAGAAAGTTGACTGCCCAAGCAGGATTTCCTAATTAATACATCTAGAATCCACCAGATGAAGGCTCACGTAATTCATAGATGTTTTGGCAGATTTTGAATAATTCATATAGGTAGTGCTTGCCTGATAAATCTGGCGGTTTGTCCCTCGTGCTTTAAGAGGCCAAACGTAACATGGGGATCAGTGACTAATTGCGTATTAAATGGGTTGTTGTAAAGGAATCTTGCGCATCGTTGCCACCCCCCTCCCCCTCACCATTACCGTACTCAAAATGTCACTGTAGGAATGCAAGATCGTAGTGTACTTGACTTGTACTTGATACGGCTGCGATCATGCCTGATCTAGGTCGTAATGGGTCGGGTTCGGGGTATGGTTCCCAACCAGACATCTCGCCCTAATGCCAGGCACAGACTTTCTCGTACTACAAACCGGGGCAAACCGGGTATCACTTGGACGCCTGTCTGTCTTGAAGTCTGACTCATCGGCACGGGGTTTTTTTATTAGGAGCTACTTTAATAAGAGGCAGTCCCGTATGGTGGTGGCGGCAATATTAGTTTCTGTGCAGGTACTCCCCAGAAGGCATCCGTTGCTGTTTCAGGGAACTGATGCTTCCCAACCCAACACCCTTTCCTCAGGGGCCTGGTCTGTGCCTGCTAGGGCATCGAAGTCACCAAGGCCAATCGAATCATCTGCCTTCGGCCTGGACCGTGGGAGAATGTACAGATCTTTATAGAAATCCCCCTTCGCATTGCCAGTGCCCATCTTTATAGTGGGTGTTGACATTGTTGACAGGTAACTTCCCGCAAAATGGGTGCCTCATTTAAACGAGGTGGTCTTTGATTCCATAGGAGAGAAGGTAATTTCCTGACGATGATGTTTCTGGTGGCAGGGTAACATCAGAATCCCGGCCTTCCTTTGGACGACTGCACTTAAAAGGTGGTTACTCATTCATGGCATATATGCGCATCAACCCGCTCGTATTTCGAAAATTGTCTGACTCTCGGTCCTTTCCTGGCTGTGCGCGTTGATTGGTTGCCAGCGTATTCGTCGGGAGAGTGTTCGTTTATTCAATCCAAACAAAGTGATGACCAACCTATTGTAAATTTTCTGATATGTTCTCAAATGTTGGTCCCTTATTATTCCGAGGACGATTTGGCTTCGTTCATCCGTTAGTGCCTTTGTACTTACCGGCGACTGTACATAAAGCAACCATGTTTCATCATGCAATGAACTTGGGCTTTCCGTTTGTATTATTTGCCAAACCCTGCTGATTATTCCTTGGCTGGTGCCCACATCTCCGTGATTTTGATGCTCTTATGCAAAGGTGACGAATAAATTAATTCAGTAGAGACCGACTAAACGGAGTTTCCACGTAAAACGACTTGATGTGAGCAATTATAATGAATTCAAAGTTACAGTGAAGTAGCAGTCAAGGCAAGCACTTAGAAGCAACGCCCGAAAAAGTGTAACTATGTGGGACTTTTAGTCAGTAAACTGTATAATGCTTTGCCGACATGCACTTCTGGCCTATTCTACATTTTTAAAAAAGTCACAGTGCATTTTCCCCATTGTTCGCAAGTTAGATTAATGGTGTCTAGCTTGAGCTGCGTATCCTACCCATGAGCCGTCTTATTGGGAGCCTTTGGGTTTTTGCCTTGTTTGATTTTCAAGGAAGTTAATGCGCGAATTTGAAGTAAATCCTTCGGAACAGACCTTTTCAGGCTCGGTCCGAACGTTGATATAAATATTTGATTTGAAATGCACCAACCACTGCGGAATGATCACGTAATATTCAATCTGCCAACAGGCAGCCAGTAGTATACGACTATGTGATTATTTACCAAACTGACAGTACAGATACCAGCTAAAAGCCCATACACGCGTTTTTCGCCGATCTTGTGCCGCCGCCTGACTCAGTTGTGAGGGGTTCTGCGCATCAGTGGGTCACCCCGCGCACCTCGTGTTTTCTGGTTTATGAGCTCCTGCCTTGTTCAATTTACGAGGAAATTAATGCGCGACCTTCCCGTAATGTATCTGGACGCTGAAATAAGCGTCTTAACAAACTGAACTCCACTTTGGAGGCCAGCACCTTAAGACCTCAATAGTAGGCGCATTTGTAGACGGTTCTTTTGAACCGATTTCTGTGGTTATTTTCACCCTATGCGTTCGTCAGTTGCTACTAACATGGCAGAGCCCCAATCAAGGTCAGTGTGGAGGCTTGCTAATTCCCTCCGAAAGAATTGCATATTTTCACTTCCTAAGTCGAATTATTTCTGAGCTGCAATGACCCCTTATGAATGCTTTACCCGCTCGATGTTGGATTTAACCTCCTAAGTTTACTATCACTGGCGAGCATCTTGGACTTTTCGACCACAGACAGGTTATTGTGCATCATACACAGTTCGACCGTCGCTGTCAACGATGTCCTCCGTGTGCTCCATAGCAAGGTCGGAGCAGGCACGGTGACTTGGGCGTGATTTAGTTTATAAGGAATGTAGGTTTGAGCACATCTACCGCACTCTCTCTTCCCACAGTCGAACCCTGTGTCAAGACAGAGTCGAGCATATCGGAGTCGGGAGAGGGCGCTGGTGGATGGCACGATCGAGCCTGCACCTTGGCTCTCCACTCCGCACCCCGTGGTACACACTGAAAATGACCAAGACTGCAACCAGTAATAAGAGGGGCTGGCCCGACCAAAGTCGTCCCTAGGCGTGCCGTCACACCTGGCTCGGATCCCACGGAGTGGGAGTGCCATAAAGGCTACATTAAGAAGTAGCCATTACAGCCTGACTCTTAGACCACCAGTCGGCCGCTCCACACAAACACACAACATTAAACCGACCACTAGATTCCAGTTATCCTGTCAGTTTGCGACCTTCCGAGCCACTACTTCTAGCGAACCGTGATAGCTTCAAGCCCGTCAGACTGTTTATAGTTGGGAAAATGCGTTGACATGTCGACCTCACTTTCACTTCCCATTCCCAGGCCCCAGCCATTGTCCGAGCCGGGCAGTTGACTGGAGCGGAGAATGGGCGTAGTGACTGACGTATCTATTGGCGTTGTCTGCGCGCGCCACACGCACGATCTGGTCCCCCAAACACATGCACCAGGATTTCACACAACAGGGGTTTTGCGGCATACATCTCACATGCGTGAGAGTGTCGTAGGTCACGTAAAGAAGGAGCCGTTTCAGCCTGGCTCTCGGCCCACTAGTTTTCCACTTCAAACAGACACACAAAGAACTGGGCAGACTGCGTGGGCTGAGTTGGGGCGTCAGTCAGCAGCCTTCCACGCCACGGCGCTTGACGCGCCGTGATAGTCTCAGACTCGAAACATACATGCAGCAGAGGGGCCGCATGGAGACGGAGCCGAGATTCACATTCCCCCCTTGCGTGGAAGGTGTGAGTTGGATGCTTATGGTGGGTGATGATGTTGTGTGATGTGGGTGTTGGTGGGGGAAGGTGTGATGGTGTGGTGTAGCCGGCGGTTGTCTACCGCAGGTCATGATGAATGTGCATGTGACCTAATAGGCCTATGCGGTGAGTGAAGTGCGGGTGCAGTGAGTGCAGTTGAGGCGGATATATCGGGTGGATGTTGATGCTCCATGCACTGGTTCGCTGGTCTCTGTGCGATGGATCTTCAAACTACCGACCAGTCCGATGTGTGAGATGAATGTACGGGGGCAGTGTGGGCTGGAAAAGTTTGCGGTGTTTGTTTGCGTTTCAGTGGTGATGTTGGCGGTACGGTTACTTACGAGTGATCTAGTCTATTAGGAATGTTGTTTTGAACACATTTACCGCACCCTCACTTTCCACACCTGCGTCAAGAATATCGGAGGCGGGAGATGACGAGGTAGATGGCACGGTCTTGCCCTAAACTATGCGTACCGCCACAACTCGTGGTATACAACAAACATTTGGCCATGATTGCAGCCGTTATGATCCTATTTCCTAGCCGCACCTCTTAGGGATTATGGTTAAGGGTTTGTGTTGGGCGTTAGGATTGGGGGTTGGTGTTAGGGGTGAGGGCTGTTGTTGGTGTTAGAGTTAGGGCTTATAGGCTGTCATTGTTAGGGTCAGGGGTTTAGAGTTAGAGTTAGTGGTTTGGGTTAGTGTTAGGAGTTAGAGTCAAACCCTCTATTGCCATTGGTCCTGTACGACTTGTGGGTGGGGCTTGTCTAATGGAGGTGCGGCTACGAAATAAGATCCGGCGTTTTAGCCAACAACAGAAAAATTAGACTGACAGGGATTCTATTTCAGGCGACAATTGCTGGCAGCTGTGCCTGCCACCACACCCATAATGTTGGCATTTTTATGGGTGTACTTTCCTGATAACGCCTGGCAAGTTTCCTTATGACCCTCGTGGTGGTATAGTGAACCCACCACGTGGCCAGTTTTGGGGGCACTTTGTGCGTTATAGGCACTGTGACGGAGAACCTACTGCGATTGACTGCCGTGTTGCCAGATTCTGCTCAACTCTAGTCTACTCTCTACCAGCCACTTTCGGCCTGATGGACGCAGTAGCATGCAACAGTCCCCAGCATTTATGTAAATGGGGAGGGTCTTTGATATCGAGAGGGCAGACACAAAAAACCGTCCCATGGTTACTATCAGTTGACTTCGGAGACTGGAATATTTAAGTTTAATCGGTTGCTCTCATACTACTTGATCACTTTGTGGCTAGTATTTTGTTACATAGATTACTTCTTACCGACGGATGTTCGCCTTCGAAGCAGTAGGCACAAATACTACTTTCTTAGAAGCCACTCGGTGTTGCTAATAGGGTCAAACTTAACATGCGACTGAGCTTTTAGCTTTTTGGCTATACGGATTTGCCCTTTTTTAATGACGTTGTGTAGCCTTGCATGTTTCCCTACTGGTCAGCATTGTTAAACTTGAAGTGTTTCGTGACGCTATGGCCTTATTGCTTCTGCCTTATAAGTCTGACGTTTTTTGTGAGTTGATCTTATATTCGGCTAATAAAGCCCTTGTTCCAGCGGCCATGTCTCTTTATTCGTCTGTATTTTGTTCAGTTCAGTTTATTTGAGGGAAATATAGGTGTTAAACCTTTGAACTCCCTATTTGTTACAAGGAGGCGAACAATAAAAAAAATTTGAAAATGGAAACATCAAACGGCTACAGAGTTTCTTCAGATTGGCAACGTTTTGTAAGCCATACAGATAAACGAATTGTTCCAAGAGTTTAAAACATAAACGTTGCTAAATTTGCTGTATAGTAGTCTGTCTAGGGATAGTTGATGCTATCTCAGTTTCGGAGGGAGACGAATTGAATGCCAACACACATTCAACAGACATGGGACAATATTAAAAAAACAAACGTTACTGAAATACAGGAAGTAATATAACAACATTAATAAACTGTTCGAACGAAATGCTGGACAATCTGTCAGGTGGCATTATGACGATTGGTGGCAATCTGGTCCAAGTTGCGCTTAAAAGCCTCGACGGAGGTGGACATGACGACACATGCAGGCAGAGCACTCCAGGCCTCGATCACTCTGTTTGAGAAGAAGAACTTCCGAGTGTCCAGCTTGGCGCCAGTTACGCGTAGTTTAAGTGGATGACCTCGGAGGTTCGTTGTGGTCGCTAACTCAAAGAAATCAGTAGGTACGAGACAGCAGTCCCGCCGCGCAGTATACGGAATGTTTGTATAAGGTCGCCTCTTAGCTGTCTGTAACTCAGTGGAAAGAGGCCGAGATTGGACAATCGGGTCTTATAGGGTAGTGAACCCTGTCCACTTACGAGTTTGGTTGCCCGCCTCTGAACTTTCTCAAGGATGCTGAGATCTTTAGAGGTCCACGGTTTCCACGCCTGAATAGCGAACTGTAGCTGTGGCCGTACGAAAGTCCGAAAGACTTTAACGAAGCAGTCCTCATCGAAGGTAGAGAAAGCTCTCTTGACAAGATAAAGGATTGACATCGCAGACTTGGCTACCTTGGAGCAGTGAAGCGACGGTTTTAGAGAAGCCGTTACCCACACCCCCAAGTCTTTCTGGGCGTCTACCTCCTGCAATGGTACGCCGTTTAGGTGGTAAACCCTCCGGTTCAGAGATCGGGTCCTGCCGACTCGCAGGACATTACACTTAGTCACATTAAACAGCAACAGCCAGTCCTGTGACCATTTCTCGAGTCGGGTCAGGTCTGACTGCAAGCGCTCTTCGTCAAATTCAGTTCGGATAACGCTCTAAAGTTTAACATCATCAGCGAACATGGTGACATCACAATTCAGTTCACTGACGCAGTCGTTGACGTATATAATGAATAGGGTAGGGCCAAGAACGGAGCCTTGTGGAACACCGCTTTCAACCGCTACCTCCGCCGACTGCCTGTCACCGACGTGGACGATTTGAGAGCGACCGATCAAGAAACTTTGTATCCACCTCAGGAGATTACCCCTCAGGCCTGTTCGGTTTAATTTGTACAGGAGACGCTGATGGGGTACACTGTCGAATGCTTTCTTAAAGTCGACGTAGACTGCGTGCATTGCATTGCTGCCATCGACTGCCCGGGTCCAGCGATCTAAACAATATAGTAGATTCGTCACGCATGGTCTGCCTATACGAAATCCGTGCTGGGCATCGCATAGCAGATTATGCTCTTCTAGGAAGTGCATTATTTTTCGCTTTATTATTTTCTCCATAATTTTGCAGCAAATTAAAGTAAGGCTGATTGGTCTGTAGTTGTTTGCTAAGACCTTGCTGCCGCCTTTATAAATTGGCGTGATCCGCGCTGATTTCCAATCGGAGGGCAAATAGCCTGCTTCGAACGAAGCTTGGAAGAGCACGGACAGCGGTTTGGATAGTTCTCCAGCAAGTTCCTTCAACAATTTGGGCGGTATGTCATCCGGCCCAGGTGATTTAGACTCATTCAACTTCAACAGTTCTTTGCGAACAATAGCTTCGGCGAAAGAGGCGTGCTTAATCGTTGGCCCGTCCACTATGTCGCAGTCGGGAGGGAGAAATGCGCTTTCCTTCGTAAAGATGGACTTAAAGAACTGTGAAAGGTGCTCTGTCTTTTCTCAGTCTTCACTGAGTTCTAGGTCGTCACTAGTTTTCAATAACGGGATTGGGTCTCTGTTTCGTGTGCTTCTTCTTATGTAACCATAGAACAACTTCGGATTTTCTGCGGCTCGATTGAGTAGGTCTTTCTCAAAAGTACGCCGCGTCCTGAGGATTAACCTCCTAACTAGGTTCCTCTGTGCTTTGTATGCATTTAACGACACATAGCTCCTATCCGAGAGGAATTTCCTCCATAACCTCCGCTTTTTATTCACTTCTTTTTTTAAAGCTTGTGTTAGCCACGGGGGTCTGCAATTTAGTTTCTTCCGT
>CACRXP010000156.1:566814-581045 GCA_902702965.1 Spirometra erinaceieuropaei
GGGGGGGTAGACATTGCACCTCATCAACGCTGTCCAGTGACTTCGTAAGGAGCAGATCCAGACAGTTTGACTGTTGCCCTTCGCGCACCCTCGTCGGAAAGGTGACGTGTTGAGTGAGAAATAACTTGAAGGTCATGTCCAGCAAACGTCGGTCGAAAGCATGGTCTGGACCAGATGCATAAGCTGAACTCCAGTCGATAAGAGGTGCGTTGAAGTCCCCCATGGTTAAGACTTCGGACCGGATAGAGAATCTCTCCAGGTCCTCAATCAGACGGGCGTCCGCTGTGGGATCATTTCTCGGCGGTCGGTAGACCGTCAGGATGTCAAGGCTCGGTGAACCCGGTGCTTTTATAGTTAGCCAAACTGCCTCAGAAGTACACGAAAGTTTATCTGTTTTGTCTGAGACCATAAGCCCGTGTTTTACATACGTGAGTACGCCTCCGCCCTGACGTCCTGACCTGTCTCTTCTAAACAGCTGGTATCCTGGTATAGTTAACTCACGGTTGTCTACCTGCTGGTTCAGCCAAGTTTCTGTAAGTGAGATTATATCCGGGGATAGATGATATACATGGATCTTGAGCTCGTCAACTTTTGATAACATGATCTGCACATTTGTATATAGAAATTTCAGTTTGCGATTTGCGGCTGGCAGAGAAGTAAGTTCGATGCGTCTAGGACTTTCGCCCACTATTCCAGTTGCACGGTCACCCGGATCGGGCCCGTCCAAAGAAAAGATGATGGGCGCTGTCTGATTTGGTTGTTGTAGATAACCAAATTCCGTTCTCCTTCGTTGAGTCTTTTCCTCAGTTCCAGAACTAGAAGACGACGTTTCAGCCTCTCTGCTGGCGAGTAATCCGGTTGAAAAAAAACACCGGGGTTTGTGCCTTTTATTCTAAAGCGCCGAGATAGAATCAACCCAGCTTGCCCCTTACAAGCCAGCACAACTTTGAGTGGTCGGGGGCGTGTTGGTGTAGGCAGATTGTCTGTCCGCTTTCCGAGACGGAAGGCTTTGAGTACTTCAATTGCCTCAGTGGTTTCCAGGATATTGTTAAGCAAACCTTGGAAAAGCCTTAGATCTTCCGAAACCCGGTCTTTAGGAGTGTTCGCATTAGATTCAGGGAGCCCCTGAATAGCGAGACATTGGTCTCGTGCGATATCGTTCGTATATTTTGTTGCTGTATTTCTCTCTAGTGGATGTGGTACTTTAGGGGTATTAGATGGCGGTGGTGGAACACATGCTATATCGCGGTTGTGATGATCGACACCAGTTTTAACTAAATTGGACGGGGCCGTTGATATGGACGGTAGCGAATGATGGTCTGTAGATTCGGCAATGGCCTCAATACCATTACTTGTGCTGGACCCATCCGATCCAAGAATTTTCTGGGCGTTACGAACTGTTTTTGGACTTTCGGCATTAACCGTTTTGGACGGGGCTGTTGTCGTGGTTTCTGGCTCGGGTGCTGTGGGAATATCACTTAGAAGCGGCTGTTCATTTTCATTGGCTTTTTTACAATCAGATTTCTTTTTGTTTTTCTGTTTTCCTCGTTGACTGCTGTCATTTTTATTTTTTGCCATTCGATCCTGTGCAGCCGTATCTGCTACAGGAGGCATTTCTGAAGAGCCTTTCAAGGGAGATACTTTTGTTTTACTCCTTGTTATTCGTCCAGTTGGAGCACTTGTATCTTCAGGTGCGTATAAGTCATATTCTAGAAGAGCCTTTAATTTCTCAATCTCTTTCTCGAGATGGTTGACCCTGGAAGCTAACAGCTGACACCCACCACAAAGCCTATTTGCGTATGGCTCGGCGACCGCGACGAGGTGGCCGAGCGGTCTGGGCTGATGAACCGACTTTTGAAGGTCGCGAGATCGACTCCGCATGGAGGCATATTTTGAGCAGCAGCGCACATGTTCGTAGTGCTTTCCTAAATTGTGTAAAAAGGGAAATCTTCGGGAAAGAATTTCAGATGTGACCGTTTTCTAGTGGTCTGTCGAAATAACTTGAGAGTGGAAGGTCTGACGAACGTCTTAACTAATTTTACGTTTGAAGGTTGCTAACGATCTGACTATAAACCGCGCAACAAGCAAAAATAATAATAATTTATTCTTAAGAATAAATCGACTCAGCCGTTCGTAGACGTTGCACGGGACAATAAAAAGCACTTTGAGACAGTATTTCGAAACGGTAGGTGGTGCAGATCAAGGCTAAATTCCGGTGGAAGGTGAAGGCTGCGGAAAAGGTGTCCTGGTCGTAAGATAAAATGCCGATGTAATTACATCGGCTTAAGCGAAGGCAATGAGGTGTTCTTCAAGCCAATTCTTGTGGAGAGCAGCCTTGTTCTGTGGGAGTAGAAACTGTCTCGAGGACGCCCACTATATGGCGGAAATGTCATCCGGTTAGCAATGGGAATTCCTACATGACAGCAACTAGAGTGGTTTAGGTTAGCTAGATGAACAAACCTACCTATCGCATCCATAGTATCCGTTATGTGCCTTGACTTGGCGGATGTAGGAGCGGGCAGGGGCATCGCAAATTATATTGGCTAGCTCCACTTTTACAATATCCCCTGTACCTGGGAGTCGCAGGCCACCATCAAGAAGTCCTTTCAGTTCGCAAACACATTCATGAAGAAACTCGTCGACTGGTTCGGGTTTGCCGAAGCCGGAAAATACACCAACGACGAAGGGTTCACCAATAACAGGGTGACTAATTCGCGCTAGTATTGGCCAAAGGCATTGACCCGATCCTTTAAACAACTTCATCCCATCAATGTGCAATTGGATGCGCATTTCAGGAATTTCAGTCGTTTGACGACGGTTTACCTCATCCAGCAAAGCTCGCTCAATGCCCAGATGGACATAGTTCCCGTTGCTGAGGACCTTGTTGTTACAAGTTCTGGGAGTCTTCAGGAGCGTTCGCGGGTCCTTCGGGACTTCTGGGTGGCAGGGCCGCAGCATATCGAACAAAGCCTTCATCATAGAGAGAGGCATTCGTGTTTTCAGACATAGTTCTTGTAAATCGGACAGAAAAGATTTTCCCTCATTTTCCGTCACATGCTCTTGACTGCCTGCAAAATCTACACCCACTAATATCCTACATGGATGGAAAAACCTACCAGTGTAACCCTCAGCCGTTAATTCTGGCATTTCTAATTCAGGGGAGTCTCTTGGCAAAGTAGAAGCCGATGGAACATTAACCGGTTGGGCAGCCTCCGTTGCGGCATAGTAGGCCCTCTTTAGGCGCTGGATTCGCTTATAGACAGTGCTCCGGTTGATTCCAAAATACTTACGCTTCATTTCTTCTTAATGTCAATGACAAAAATGATAAACAAAGGCTCAAAGTGCAGCTTTTCAGATGATTCTGCTAGAACGGATATCTCATTGATATTGCTTAAATCAACAGGCAATTATTCAATGATAATACAAATTTACAGGTCAAAAGTAACAAAATATCATAAAAGACAGCAAAAGGACAGTTCGTAACATACCACAGTAACGTATGCACGTATACCACAGTAGACAGTATTAGAACTCACAACGAGAGGAACGCAGCTCACGTGAGAGATAAGTGCCGCAAAGTGACACACTTAAACAATTAAGAGCTTTATATCAGGATTGCCCAGATATGTAAAAAGCACTACTTCCGAGGTCCAAAAGTACTTTCTACTATTCAAAAAAAAAACAATTTTAAACCGAAAAATGCACGCTTATTCACGGAGTAATGCCTGTTAATAGTGCATTACCGACGAGAAAACTTCGAGGGGGCTGGCTCCCTCATAGCCCCTTCTTGGTCCCCTTTCAAGAGGGGACCAAGTGCTGGCAGGGAAATTTCCTTCTTGCGATCGCTATGAGATTTCGTACAGTGGTGTATTAGTGATATAATAAGTGCTCCTGGCAGAACTAGTCCTCGCCCCAAAACATCTGACAATTTTATAAATGCTCGAGTTGGATCTGTTTTGTACGCTTCTGTTGACGTATTTGAATGACCCGCGTAATTGTGTCTTGAAGGTCCTGAAACTCTACGCCTGGGAACCCTCCTTTATTCGTGAGGTTGGCGCAGTGCGTGACAGGGAGCTTGCCTACTTGAGGAAATATGCTTACCTGGACTGTTGCATCTCTTTTGTGTTCAATTGTGCTCCCATTCTGGTAGGTGCCTCTCAGATACGCTTTTTCGCTGTTTTCCGTTAATCCTTTCCTCATTGGGGAAATATTGGCGTTTCCTATGCGTTTCGTTTGCGTAGTGCCATTTTTCAATTGTTGACTATAACGACAGCGTGTTGATCGAAACTTAGTTATCATTTAAGCATTTTTGTCTAAAAGTCCTACCAGTTACTCGATCACGACGTTGACTTATAACTTAAACTCCCAATTCAATGTGAGCGAGTGTTCTAGACCTATTTACTGTTTGTATGAAGTGTTTTTTATTAGATTCGTCAAATACTGTTTGCCTTTTAAATTATGATCTCAATAAATTGCGGATTAAAAATCTATAGTTACTGAACATCCATCCAAGAAAATTTCTTAGCCACGCAGCTCTTCCTGTCCGTGACTTTGTTGCTGCATTTACAATAAATCCATGTTAATCTTACGGAAACTAACGCTATTGGCGAGCGCCCCTCTACCTTTGTTAATTGACGTGGATGCATATATGTATCAATCTACCTCCCAGACTGTCGTCTTCCCTCTTACACATATATATATACAGATATATGCGCATTTAGCGAGCTGCTCATGTATTATATGTGGTATGTGTCCTATGACACAGCGTTCGTTGTCGCCAGTAGCAAGCTGTCGGGCGGACAGAATAGGATCGAGTGAGATCCTAACCACAACAGTGAGGGTCAAACGCCCACTTTAAATGCTTATATACCTTACTTCATAGGACCTATGGCGAACTGATGATCGGTAACGACTGTGAAACAGCTATCTGCGTCTGGCCTGTTGCACTCTTAGCGAGCTGCTCATGTAATGGACACACACACACACATATAGGCAGAATGATATTACCGACAAAGACAAGGGAGACTGGAATGGCCTTTTCTGGCTTATTAGCCGTCGTCAGCCAGTCATACCCAACCCCGAAGTGTGACAAACACGAGGCTCGAACTCGCGACCTGTCAGTTAGAAGTCCACGCCTCTAGCCACGAGCCCGTTGCTCCGTCGGTTTTCGATAGGGAATATGCAATGGTAGGGGGCGCTCACCGATCGTTCTAATTGAACTCACTCGTTCCGTTGCGCCTTATGGACCCTATATATATATATATGGACAGAATGATATTACCGACAAAGACAAGGGAGACTGGAATGGCCATTTCTGGCTTATTAGCCGTCGTCAGCCAGCCATACCCAAGCCCGAAGTGTGGAACACCCGAGCCTCGAACTCGCGACCTGTTGATTTAGAAGTCAATGCCTCTACTCACCGGGCCACCAGCCCGTTGCCTTGTCGGTTTTCGGTCGGGAATATACAGTGTTAGGGGGCGCTCACCGATCGTTCATACGGAACTCACTCGTTCCGTTGTGCCTTATGGACTCTCTCTCGAGCCCAACCAGCAGCCGCAGAGCGGCGCATGATATATAGGCAGAAATGGCCATTCCAGTCTCCCTTGTCTTTGTCGGTAATATCATTCTGCCTATATATCATGCGCCGCTCTGCGGCTGCTGGTTGGGCTCGAGAGAGAGTCCATAAGGCACAACGGAACGAGTGAGTTCCGTATGAACGATCGGTGAGCGCCCCCTAACACAATAAATATATAGCAGCGAGGAGGGACGACAGAGAATGCGGGTATTTATCAATCAGGAATGGGCGCACACCGATCTATTGGCTTCACAAAGCAAACAAGCTCCGTATGTGTGGCAAAGGTCACGAACAGGCAACCAATTACCAGGCCGAAGTCGGCCAAGTCATAATGGCAGCAAGGAGGGACGACAGAGAATGCGGGTAGATTGATACAGCACTGTTTCGGGCTTATTCTGCCTTCATTCAGCCAATCATAACCCTGACCACCAGTAGTTGGGACCAGAAACACAAACATGCGCTCAGACGCACCTGGCGCAGCTGGTCCACCACTGGGGTCTACCAGATGGGTCATAAGCACTTCATCGAACCGAAGTTCATCAGTGCCTCGCCACCTGCCATTCTCTGTCACTGCAGATCGGGTATTTATTCACTCAGGAATGCTCGCACACCGATCCATTGGCTTCCCGAAACAAACAAGCTTCGTATGGGCGATAGGGGTCACGAACAGGCAACCACCTACCAGGCCGAAGTCGGCCTAGCTATGATAGCAGAGGGGAGACGACAGAGTCTGGGGGGTAGATTGATACAGCACTGTTTCGGGCTTATTCTGCCTTCATTCAGCCAATCATAACCCTGACCACCAGTAACTGGAACCAGAAACACAAACATGCGCACAGACGCACCTGGCGCAGTCGGTCCACCACTGAGGCCTACCAGATGGGTCATAAGCACTTCATCGAACCGACGTTCATCAATGCCTCGCCACCTGCCATTCTCTGTCGCTGCAGATCGGGTATTTATTCACTTAAGAATGAGCGAACACCGATTCATTGGCTTCCCGAAGCAAACAAGCTTCGTATGGGCGATAGGGGCCACAAACATTCATTTGGCCTTTACGCATTTAAGCGACCGCCGTGTGCGTCATTCGGTATTGATTGGGTCTCTTCTCTTCCACTTTTTTCTGAGAATTGTTTACGTGGACTCTAACTCAATGTGTCTATTGATGCCTGTTTCATCGGCGTGCTTGGCTTTGAGAAACTCTCGGCCTTTTTTGGAGGGGCAAACTCCGACGATGCAAGTTTGTCAGTTTATTGTAGTTCTGAGACATGTAGCGGTTCACAACCCTCTTCTTCCCTCTCTTTAAGAGGTGCCGTCCTTCGAATGCGCATCTTAAATTAGTTCCTGTTTTTCGTATCATTGTCAGTCATCGGGAAACTATTTCACGGATTTCTTGTTAGAGGGATTCTTGTGCGACATCAGATCATACTTAACGGCGCTGTATTTCACTGCGGAACAACTCATGTAAAAGGTCATTAACATTAACAGCTCTATTTTCACCCACATGGTAAACACAGACTACTGTGTATTTTCGAGAGACGCCTTCCGAGTGATTTACAAGTTTCCGTCAAGCTATCCAGTCTCCCTTGTCTTTGTCGGTAATACTATTCTGCCTATATCCAAAACTACCTTGGCCGCGTCCGTTGGCTACGACAGAGGCAGCTGCAATAAGGCTGCGCAAACCGATCCTGTGATCAGAGAAGGACTTCATACAGGTCCCACAGTTGCCATGGTCCAAAGCCACCACGACAGCCACCCGCAGTGCCAGTGCCCACCACCCCGTGACTCTGACTGGAATTTTGGTTTTTCACTCCCCCCCCCAAACTCGAGCTATGGCACAATTATCTACCTGCGCGTATCTTTATACCCATTATTTCAGGCCTGAAGTAAATTTATCGTACGCAGACGTATGCTCACCAACTTGTTTTTTGAATTTTTCAATGGAAATTTTTGCAACTCTAAAAGGCCTTCCGACAGAGACTAAGGAGCCCGGAATGGCCATAGTTTAGTAATAGTGTCTTTTTGGGGCAAATACTTGATTTTAATTTGCAATTCGGTGGTGACTGAACACAAGTTTGAATCATCGATAATTGTACATGGGCGGAAAATACTTGGGCCGAAAGCACCTTGTTTCCTTGGTTTAGAATCGGAACCATCTTGTAATAGACGGACCGTACTCACGCTTGGAATCCTCTGAAGGCTGTGCAGGTGGCGACGATGTTGCTCTTGGAACTCTTCCCGTGAAGGGGTCGTCGTCTAATGCTGTATTAGGATTTTTTGGTGTACCGCTCTTACTCCTAGCGGAGTGGTCTAAGCAGTCAGTGTAGAGCAAAAGTTAGTGGCTAATGAATATCATATACTTAACAATAGGGGAGAAAATGGAAGAGGAGGAATTAACGGCAAGTACAACGCGGAGATGAGTAACTAGTGTAGCCAAAGGGGTAATAGTTTCGAGCAATTCACTGCTGCGACTCCGGAGGTAAGGTATCCTCAAATAAACTCTCCTCGGCGTCCTTGTCTGCAATTAAAAAGGACACGTCCACTCACGATATACTTTTCCACCTCCCGCCTTATTCCTCTTCCCTCTTATCAAAACAACTGCCCGCTGTTATAATGTAAACTGGACAAATCATCTACCGAGAATAGCATGTCGCCTCTGCTGACATTCCTGTGGTAATGAGCGCTTTCTGCATTGCCATTCGTTTTTCAGTTTCTTCCGAGTTAACTAAGTCATCGTTTTCTCACTTACTAGGTCGCCTTGTGTACCTTCGCCACTTACATATACAGTTCTACGGAGAACGTACTGAACGCGGAAAAGGCTTTTGTTTCGCTTTCTCTTTTCAACATCCTTCGATTCCCTCTCTTCATGTTTCCGACCCTTCTCTCCAACCTCGTTCAGGCGAGTTATCTTGCATCCACTGGTTCTCAATTTTTTCGTGGTTTAGCAATAATAAGTAAGTTAAATAATTGATGTATTCAACCGCTGGGACACTGCAAATAACTTTGCTCTCTAGAATTGCGAAGACGCCTGTGTTTGTTTTGTACCAGGATTTTATACCAAGGAGATGTGGGCGACTCGGATCTCTCCAGTCGGAAGTGCGATAGAGGTCAAACCAAGAAGGAGTCGTTGTGCCCTGACCGTCAGTCCACCAGTTTGCCGCTCCACTCAGGCACTCACGGGGCTGAGTGCGAGGTCCAAGTTAACACGTCAGTTGACAACTTTTCCAGCCACGACTTTTAGTCCACGTGATTGCTTCAATCGTGTCAGATTTTTTTAGTGAGAGATATGGGCTAGGGCCGTCGACCTTTTTATCTCTTCCCAGGCATTAGTCTACCGTCCGAGCCGGTTGGATATCTGAGGTCGAAAGTGGGCGCGGTGGCTAACAGAGCTAGAGAGCCAATCTGCGTGCGCCACTTTCACGACACAGCCCCCCAAAATGCGCTAAAAAATAGTTTATTGCCACTGTGGTCACATTTAGGATTAAAACTATGACAGTAGTTGTGTTCTATACGTGAACGATGCAGTTTTCGGGGCGGTTAAACTGAAGGTGAAATTCACCCCTGCGACCAAATACAACCGGTCGGTTCGTAAAGCCGGGAATGGAAGACAACACTCTGTCAATACGACTGATGCAGTCGGTGGACTACTGGTAGACACCCTATTTGCGCGCCGGTTGTCCTTTTGTACACGACCACACCGGACTCAACTGGAGGTCTGGAGTAAAAAGACCCAAGGGCGTAGGCAAACCGGCGAAACGCAGACCCGCGCCAATCCGCCTAGGATACTGACTAAGCAATTAATCTGATGCAGGTAATACTGTGCGCGAAAGCAATTGGAATCATAATGAGAAGCATGGTGAATCATAATCGCCTAGGATTAATCTTTCGCCTTTAATTAAAGATTTCCGTGTGGAGGGTGCAATGCAATGAATCCATATAGACATTTTTGCAGCGCCTCGTTCTCGGGGCGGTTAAGGTGAAGAAGAAAGTCATCCTGACAGGGCTTCTGCGCGTGCACTACCAGACATAATGGGAACGTAATCAAAACTACTGAAATCGAGCCAGTAGGTACAATTGTAAAATCAGTGGCTAGGGCTACCAACTACCATCTTACCAGAGCTCCGAAAAAGTTTTACTTAGGGGAACTTTAACAGTGCATTTTGCCACCTCCACTTTCGGCAGAGGCCGCGCATATGCGAAACGAATACTTCAGGGGGTTTTCCCAGAGTAAATTCCCCTTTTTAATTTTCGTCTCGCTGGCCTTCTCCTTTGACTGCGTGGAATTTTGCTCGATCGGAACCCTTTTGTGCATATCCTGGTCGTTGGAGATATGGATAAGATACGTTTGTTAGCTCCTATTCTCATCATTTGATACTGTTCTATCATCTCGCAGGCCTATGTCTCCATCCGTCGTCTGACCAACTTTCTGCTTAGTTCTGAACTTGCGTTGTTTGCCGTGACTCATGAAGACACACCGGGAGTTGCTGCCGTAATAGAACATGGCACTTTCTCCTGGGACTCCGACTCGGAACCATCGATACAGAAGTAAGCTACCATGTTCTGTGAAATGAAAGTATCTGACTATTCTCGTCATCCATACCGAAAATGTTTGGATTGCAATTCCAGCGGTTTGTTTAACATTACTGTGGGAGATATATTGACAAATTTTTGGTTGCCGCGACGCAACCGTGCGTATGATGAGTAATTAATGTTGCTAACTTAAAAGTAAATGACATATGCAATTTTAAATGATGATGGACGAGACATGGGTGTTCATGTGTGCAAAGGTGCCGACGTGGAACGCTGAAGAGTTAGGTAAAATCGAAGGAAGTAAAAACGGTTAACAATTCCAAAGTGAAAATAGGAAATCAGAAATGAAATGGGAAACTGCCTATCAGTCCAACTTAATCGTCAAGTTCAGCCCGAAAGCTTCAGCCTGCAGTGTAGTAAAATAATTATTTTCTTTAGCAATGGAGAGTTTCTCCGTGACCATCCGTCGGTTCCATCCCTGCGAAGGACCCCCACGGTTGTCGGGCACTCACTTCCTGTCCTCTGGCTTAAATATGATTCTCGACTCCACAGGGTGGAGCTATTTTCCTCCTTAATGGTTCTCACCTTCAAAACAGTCATTTACAACAGCCCTTACCCCTAAATTGGCGATTAAGGGGATTGTCAGTAGAAATATGATACACGTAAACCAGTAGGCATGTAACCAACTTACAAAGTTGAGTAACCCGATTTCTGCCTTCGCCCTGTTGCTCATATTTGATTGTTTTCAAGTACTGTCTACTGTCACGCACCGACAGCATTACGTACCCCGCTTTCCGAGTTCGCTTGGATATATTCCGAACTGACTGAGAAAAGATTAATTAAACCCAGAAGTTTGTTTGTCCGACGCTTCATGCACAAACAATGACCCATTTCTGTGACCTTTCCAACACATTGGTGCAATTTAACCGTACTACGTTTGGTTTGTTGGTCACTGCAGCAATATAGCTATAGTAGATCGAGTAAAAGGGGTACCACCGACGTTTCAAGCATTATGATCTCAAGTGATCCACACTTGGGGTTGGGTATGACTGGCTGATGACGGCTAATAAGCCAGAAATGGCCATTCCGGTCTCCCTTGTCTTTGTCGGTATCATCTCATTATGATACTGCCTGTACCAGTGGATCCAACAGGCACTTTTGGTATCTAGGCAAATAGCCACAATTCTGTCCACCTTGACGGTCAGGTTCTCAGGTTTGAAAACGTATGCGATCTGGGTCGAAGCAAAGCAACAGCCGAGTGAGCAGACAACGGCCATAAGAAGAACAACCCGAAGTCTGGAGTACTTATCCGTGCATTAAAAGAGTCTCCGAGGTGGTTTCACGACTGTTACAACCCGCCAGGGTAGGCATTGCCCATCGACTCCAGCCAGCAATTCGTCGCCGTTTGATGCAACCCAATGACATACTGCCACCCACTGAAACCTCAACAGTTGTCTATCAAATACGTTGTAACGATGGAGACTACAACTACGTTGGGGAAACCGGACGGAAAATGGATACCCGCCAACATGAGCACAAACTGGCAACTCGGAGATTAGACCCAAACTCAGTTTGCAGTTCACATCGGAGAAGCTGGCCACATTTTGACTTTTAAGGAGCAACCGTCTTAAGCCGTGGCACCTCAACGACAGAACGTCTCACACTTGAGGCTTGGTACCCAGATGCCTACTTCATCAACAGGCATCCGGACCTTCCTGCGGCCTATGAAGTCCTAAGTCACTACATACGCCATGACGAACACAAGACGGTCACACGGAGCGTAAGAATACCGAGCAAACATGGCCCGTCGACTAATTCACCCGAAAGGGGTGTGCAACCTCCACCGACCGCAGTTTATGTGACAACACACAACACAGGAGACCACCATCATTCACAAACGACGGCCAGAGGGCTAAAGCAGCGAAAGAGAAAAATAGAGCAGCCAAAGACCAACTATTTCGGCCGCTTATTCAAAATTCTGGTCGATTTTTGCACTAAACGCTTTGATAATGGAGGAACGGTCAGGTTTTCCAAAACATTAGCTCGATCCGGTGAGCACTTCATTTTTCTCAGTCAAGTTCTTGATTACTCGGTGCTAAAGTTACCCTCTATGTTTGAGACCCTTTTGTTTACGACGTACTGCTTTTGATTCTACGATGCCTGGACGAAGCTGGCGAGGAGCAGGGTCCTTATTTCCTTTTTCTTGCTATCGCCAACCGAAGGGACCTTCGACCGAACTTAGAATTGGTTATCTCAAGAGACGAATTGAACTGTCTTAGTTCTAACTTTCATATTCTGCGAGTCCATTTTTAATGGATGATCGTGGGCTAGCAACCCGGGTTTTAGATATTTTGACTACGGTAGTTTGGAACTCAAATTCATGATCCTTACAATTTATAACCAGTTTAAAGCATAGATAATTACAGTTGTATTATGAATTACGGATTTTTATCAGTCGAAGAGACTCTTTTCCGTTGCCCCGAAAACCCACAAGCAACCGCACGAACACTGCTCTCCCCCAAACCAGAAGTCAGTAAAATCGTCGGTAGTGCAACCCGATCACTATGACGAAAGTGTGGTGTAACAGAAGCAAATGTCAGTCAACCCACTCAAGCTAACGAACGCAACCGAAAGTATTCCAAGGGCACCCTTACGTTGTACAGTTAGTGCTTGCTAGTTTTAAAAGCCGATACATCATTCAAGGTGCTATTGCATTGTCAATAGTGAGGCCCTTCTTGCTTGGGCTGCCCAAGTAAGCAAATCCGCTCGCCGTAGAAAGGCGATGCTCGTTGACAGTGATCAATAGTTCCGTGTACTTTCCAGTCGGAACTGGTTGCTAAATGATGACTCTTTCATCCATATTTTTGTTTACTCCAGAACTGGTGCACGGCAGTCATCTTTAGTATTTCTTTTCCGTTATAGTCGTATAAATCCTCGTGGACTGGTCGAAATGCATGTATTCGCGATAGACCCTTAGTCCAATCACGATGAGCGTGTAATCGTCCGGCGCAAGTTATTTTCTGCAAATGCTCATACTGTAGTCCGTTCAAGTAAAGGTTGCAATTTTCAAAAAGGAGAACAAGTACCTTTAGAGGAACAATGCGGCCCTTCAACGCCAAAAAATTCCCAGATTGGAAGCCAATAAAACATTATATGGTCTCAGTACTCTTTAAAGGTTTCTTTTTGTAAAGAACCTCATATTTGTTATTCCAGTAAACTCGTGCATTTACTAACTAAACATGCTCGTTTACATTGCTTTACAAAGACTTCAAGACAATTGTTTAAGTCCGTACTATCTTTATCGCTCATTGTCAGGATTTTGTGGCTGGCCGTGCAGGAAGCCGCATTTTTTTCGTTTTCGGGTGGGTCAACCGACTCGCAGAACGGGACGAGTGAGTTCCGTAGAAACGATCAGTGAGCGCCGCTCTACCATTGAAGCGACTCGCTTCAGTAGTAGAGTGAATTGCTCGTGCATATCATTTTGTTTTGCTTCTATTGCCTCTATTGATGACCTGCAATCAGGATTAATTCCCCTACTTTGACTGCGTTCACTCTCTGGGTGCTTATTCTGTGTACTTTTGATCCCATCTCACTTGTCATCCACACTTGAGTACATCACCATCCCTTCCATTTTAGCATGACTATCTACTTCCCTGAGGGACAGTCTACCGCCATCGTCGGCCGAGTGGGTTCAGGAAAGTCCAGCCTTTTAAATTCTTTGCTCGGCAACATGGAGCGTATTTCAGGCCGCGTGAACGTCAAAGTAAGCCCATTCATGAGGCTTGACAGTGGGCCGAATTTTGCATTTACTCATGCCGCGTCCACTCTGCTTAACAAAGTCGATTTCTTGGGCCATTGCTGAGCCGGGTGAAGCGACGACGTACAGAACATAAGAGACTGTTATTTGTACGGAATTGTCCCGACCAACCAGAAAAAATGTTGACCAGCAAACGTCACGTTAGGACATCCAGCGCTCTCTATCGCTGTGCTGAACATCTTCTATGCTCTTAGCCAATTAATCTGAACAGGTTTCCAGAATCTAGTTGATCAATTGTGATGTAGAAATATGATCAGGGTTGGGCGAACCAGTTGAATAACGCATTGTATGAATTTATTTTTTTATTAT
>CACRXP010000156.1:589585-600885 GCA_902702965.1 Spirometra erinaceieuropaei
TACAGTTCTAATGACCGTCTCGGTTGTTTCGGTTAAGTTTACTAGCTGCTGTGATTTGGCGTCTACGCAGACTTTTGTCGCTCAGCATGCTTCATCGCTTTGTTCGATGTGCAACCTAACTTCGCAATAATCCGTCAACTGACCACGCTGGTTTTGGTATCCATAATTTGGCGTCGGTCTAAGAGTAAGCGCTGGCTGCCGTCCTTCCTCGCAGTTGTCGTCTCCATAAAACCGGCTTTAATGAGCTCGGGTGGTTTTTCGTTAATCATGTTGGTTATTGTGCTTTGGCGTCTACTGCGGCTACCATCAGCCCGGTTGCCTCGGTCGGTTTCTTTGGCGCCGAGGTTAATGTTTTCATACGGCGTGTATGAGTTAGCGCCGGTACAGACGTTATGCGCTTGCCACGCCCCCTCACTCCCGCTTAGGGTTTCAAAAGGTTTTATTGTATTTAGTATCATCTTACTGGTTGGTGTGATTTGGGTCCTACACCAACTTTGCACGTGGCTAGCTGCCGCCACTGGAGTCTCCTGCTAGCACATCAAAAGTAGAAAGGGCGTCCACCGAACTGGGTTTAATTTTGGCGTTAGAAGGGGCGATTTCGGCCACTAACCGCTGTGCCATATATTGACAGTTGTCCACGCATCTCTCCAACCCTTCAAGACGGTAACCGAAATTGCTGTTTAAAACGTTGGAAAATAAACACTATCTGATGGACATCTCTTCATACTTGAATCCCTGTATCGGTATTTATTTCATTATGAAGCGATCCGGCATTTCGCATTCCTGTCAGTGATTGATGCCCTTTAAACAAACACCGGCGGTTACAGGAACTTACTGTATCGAACTTCTTATTTTTTTATAGCCACCTTTAGTGTTGTCATCTTTGCAACCTCGGTTTTCGCCAAACTCTCCTTCCTGATAATCTAACAGTTCGCTTTATTTTAGTAATGTGTGTTGATACAGGATTGCCCCTTTCTTGATTACTGGAGCAATGGTCGTTAACCGTGCAATAAGAAGTCGGGCAATCAAGAACCAGAGCCGGCTTGAAGTAACACACACATCCAAGGTATGCATCGATGAAAGAGTAAAAATCACCCACGTGAAATCGTGCACTACATTACGGTAGAGCATACCATATGGCAACTGGGATACCTGGAGCGGCGCGCACTGCATCCGATCTCCACTAACACCTACTCGGCGCCCTCGGCAATTAAGCACTCCAACCTGCCTCCTTTGCTCGAGGCCAACGTAAAGCGAAATCTGCTGCCGCAACTCTCCCTGACTGGTCTTTAAGGCAATCCAGCACGTCGGTCGGTCATCGGCGAGGTCCTCCGGGGCTCAGAACCGCTTTTCAGGCGCATGAAGGAGGTCTTCAGGGTGGCCTTCGAGCTTTTGTCCGTTTTATATGCCTGTGCCCATTGTTAAATCTCTGTAGAATAGCAACTTTAACAGGCGCTTGTTATCTATCCTCAAGACGTGATCGCTTCAGCGCTGTTTTATCTGCTTCAGCTTGGCGTGAATGCAGAGAGCGCCGGCTCTCTCCAGGATCTCCGTTTCTAATGTCCTTTCCTGCTGCCTCACCTTCAGTATCGGTAGCAGATGGGGTGAATATGGTCGGGTCTAATCGCTTAAAATTCATAGACAACTCACCTCTCCGCTGATACAAGCGCGTTGTCAGGACAACAGCCCTATAAATCCTGAGTGTTGTGTTGAGTAGGATGCTGCGGGGGTTCCAGACGGAGTGCTGTATCCGACCGAAGGCCTGACTTGTTTTAGAGACCTGACATGCGATTTCAGTGCCAATGTTGATGCTTATTGAAATTTTACTCCCGGATCACGCGGTGTTGACCACTGGTGTAAGGTGACTCTCATTAGCATTGATGCGGAGTTCGTTGGTGCCGGCTCGTTCAGGACCACTACCTTCTCAGTGTCGATGGTCAGTCCGCAGGAGACGTAGGAGTTTATGTTCCGCTGCATGTCCTCTTCCTTTGTAGTGTTTAGCGCACATTTAACTACGAACAAGAGGTCACGGGCGCTGGTCTTATGAACTTCCGAAGACGCCTGTACGCGTCGGATGTTGAGCCGTTGTCTGACGATCCGGTAAGTAGTGTTGATTCCTGGCCGCTCTCCACGGTAGGCATCCAACAGCATAGAGGGGAGCAGGAGCCTGGAAAAGGTTGGGAGTGAGCACGCAACTCTGTCCCACCCATTGCTCACCGTGAATTCTTCAAAAACTACGCCGTAGTTCGTGACAACTTCAAGAGCCCCGTCTAGCCCATTCATGTGAATCATTCCGGACATTAAAATCTCACCATGACCCTCCAGAGTTCGTCGCGATTTACTATGTTGCATTTCCAGATTTTTTCTTACGGTTGACAGGCCGTCAGAATTATTTGCGCGGTTTCACGATGTTTCCAATATTTGCACTGGCTCTGGCGAAAGTCCGTGCACCAGATGCATGCCAGAGCGAATGAGCAGTGCACGGATGAAGATTTTGCATGCAGTATTGAGAAATGGGCTGTCCTTGTGCTTATCGAAGAGTTTCAGGTTCATTTTGCGTTTGTACATATAAACTACGTTGACACCCTTGAAGTTTTGCTGGCGTGTCTTTTTCGCCCAATGTAAACTTTTCCAAAAGTTCTGGGTCGGCGTACTTACAAACTTTGGCCAGAATTGTGTCCGCTCCTAGTGCTTTACCAATGGACAACATTTACACTGCTCTAGTTGTTCCTACGAAGGAAGGCCGGCGATCGGGGTCGTTGTTGGTGTCTGCTTGGGGAAGTTGGTTGATTAATTCATAGATTTGGAGGAGAGGTGGAGGACGCCCTGGAAGTACGCAGCCCAGCGCTCCAGGATCAGTGACTTCTCCGACAGTAGTGTCGCTGTAGGAGAAGGCTCTTGCTGTTGCAGCCGCTGATTCCTGGACGATTTAGCACTCCAGACAGCGCCTGAGTTTTTGCATCAAAAGCGAACGTTTCAGGGGTAGGCGAGCTGCCATGACCTGTTCTTTTTGGGTACACTTCTGCACACTGACTTCGTAACCATTGTAGGACAGTAGTTGCTGGAGGTGGGCTTATTTCGCTGGCGATTTTCCAACGGTCGAGGGCGCTTTTCCTTGTTAGTTTGGCACGTCATCTGAGTCATTAGTTTTAGTGCTTGGGGAAGTTGGACTAGATAAGTAGCGTTCTGTTTTTGCTTGCTGGTCATCATTTTCGTTTCGGGCTAGGGGTTGTCTAGTGCATCAATTATGGTGATGTCTGCCTGGAAGGCCCTGACTCCTTCTTTTGGGCGTTTTCTGAATATCATCTTTTGCTCTGTGACCATCTCTAAATCCCTGGAGCAATTGACTTGTGATAATGAGACCTTTGACGTGCCGTACATCGTCTCCCCTTCCATCACCCAACTTTTCCACTCATGCAAACGCATGTTTTTCAGTTAGTTTATGAGATCCGCCCCGATCGTTATGCTTTCATCCTGTTTATTCGCCTCCTTTCCTTGCAGGACCCTGTTCTCTTCTCAGGAACACTGCGCTTCAATCTGGATCCATTTAATTCCTACGATGACGCAACTGTGTGGGAGGCCCTTCAACTCGCCAATCTGAAATCATTTGTAGAGGAATTCGCCAGCGATGTTGGTCTAGACATGCCCGTCTCTGAGGGCGGAGGCAACCTCAGGTTTGCTTATTCCGTATTGAATAGTCCTTTGAATTTGACCGTCATACAGCTGACCAGAAGTGACTGGACGCGTACTTTAGTCCCTTTTATTAGCTATCGCTTAGCGTGTGTGGTAATGCGTTTTCCAGAAAAGTTTATTCGTGGGCCATCTTATTTAACTTTCCAAACGACCTCTTACTGTCCACGTTAGAGGCGGTTCAAACGTTATGGGTGGCTTTTAGTCAATTTACCAGAATTTCTGGCTTGTTCTGCAATAATCCCATGTTTGTGGATGAGCAGTAGTGTACATGATTTCGAAGTCTTACGTGTTCGAGAAATTATAACATTTCACACGCCATAAGGCCGTTATAAATTCCTTTTGTTAGCTGGAGTATTGCATTTAAAACTTGTTTTTCTTTTACTTAATTGGCACGAATATACATTAGATCTTGAGTAATTGGGCTATCGGCCAATTGGGACGGGTGAGAAGGAAGGAGTTGAAGAACACAAAGAGGTGGTTGTCCTGAATATGCTTTACTTACTAGGTCTACGGTCGTGCTTAATGATCGGGATTATGACTGCTCCAAGTCAGAAGTCAACGAGAAAAAAGTGAGAGAGGGGCCCGTATTTTGGCACTGCCTCAATACCTTCTGTACCTGCGAAGGGATCACATATGAACAAATTAATGGCGCTCCGATAGGTTCACCAACCTCTGGGCTTACGGTGGAGGCATTCCGGTAAAAAACTTGGGAGGCGACTGTTCGTGGCGTGCGAACCCAAGTTCTGGGCGCGCTACGTTGTTGACACTTTCGTCATCATCGATCGGAATGGAGTTACCTTCAACAAGGAACAAGTAAACTCGATTATCCCAGATCTACAGTTCACGAGGGAAAAAGAAGTGGATAGCAGACTTCCGTTCTTGGATGTTCTTGTCTGCCGCCAACCGAAAGGGAGAGTTGTTAATTGCGTGTTTGTGCTGTGTGATGATGGGCGATATTGTTGTGTGTTGCAGATGCTGATGGGCAAAGTTGTGCCAGTATGGTATATCCGGCGGTGGTCTACCACAGGTTTTCATAAATTCGCATGTGACCTAGAAGACCCATGCGGTGACTGAGTGTGTGAGGACAGCTGAGGAGAGTGCGTCTGGTTTATTTTTGGTGCTCCAAGCACTGTTTCACCGGCCTCTATGGGATGGATTCGAAAGTGACTGACCAGGCAGGTTTGTGAGGTGAATGTGCGATCGCAATGAGGACAAGTTGGGACCAAGTCCACATCGCGGAAGGCGGGGTGTTTATGGTGATGGTAGTAGATGACGGGACATCGGATGTTATCCCATCGGTGGGCGGAGTGCGAGAAGTTGTATTGTTGGCGGAGTTGGTCGCTGCGGTCGACGCGGGGGTTGGGGCAGGGCGGATGATGTCGATAATTGATGGCTGCGGGGCAGCGGCAGAGTGACCATCTGTGACGGTGGTGGTCGTCGCCGTGGGGTTTGCGGCACGGGACGAAAGTCTGGGTGTTCGTGGGAAGATATGTCAACGTTGGGGGGTTGTTGGCCCATTGCGTTCGAACGTGTTCTACGAGGCCGATTCGAGTGCGGAATGTACTTTGGCAGCGCGGGTATTTTTGAAGCGGCTGGCTGTTGCAATTGAAGAGTCGAGGCATTTTTGAGCCTCCCTTTTTGCTTTGCCGGCGGCCATCCGGTTTGCTTCTTAGATTGTTGTGCTGGTCTTCATTCCTCTTCTACAGGCCGGTCTGTTCTGGGCGAGGTCCTCCCAAGTCTCTGGGTTATCAACAGTCGTTTTAACAAGTTCATCCGAATGTCTGTGTAGCGGCGGGTTGGATCTCCTTGTCAACGAGCACTCGTGGCGACATCGCCATAGAAGAGTTGTTTTAGTAGACGTCTATCTCCCATCCTCACGATATGACCGCTCCAGCGTAGTTGCAGTCGCCTCTGCACGGCATAGATGCAGAGAATTCCGGTACATCCTGAGACGCCCGTGTCCATGATCCTGTCTTGCCATCCCAGCTGTAGTATTCTGCGAAGTCAGCTGAGTTGGAAGTGGTCGAGCTTCCTGGCTTCCGTGGATGCGAGGCACACCGTATTATACGTTCAGACGTTGATGCGTGGCCGCCGTTTTGTCCGTGTTGATTGTCTGGCCGAAGTCGTCACACCCGGTGGCGATGTGGTCCCTGCCCCGCTGCATGTCCTCTTTGGTTGTAGTGTTAAGTGCGCAGTCGTCGGCGAAAAGCAGATCATGGATAGAAGTTGTGTGGCAACACATCGGGGCCTACATTTTCCGTCTGTTTAGAAGGTATTCGTCGACCCTGTAGGTAGTGTGGATCCCGGGACGTTCGTCACGGCAGGCGTCCATCAGCGTGGCAGAAAACATAAGACTAAAGGGGTGGGAGCGAGTACGCAGCCCTGCCTCACTCCATTGGTCACTGGGAATGCCTCGGAGATTGCGCTATTCTCTGTGACGCGCGCCATCATTCCGTCGTGAAGGTGATGCATCAACTGCTTGAATCGGTCAGGACAGCCGAACTCTTGCATGATTTTTTACAGTGTCCCGCGACTTACTGTGTCGAAGGCTTTCGTTAGGTCCACGTATCTCGTGTAGATGTGAGTCCGTATCTCCTGGCACTTCTCTTGTAGTTGGCAGGCAGCAAAGACCATATTAATGATTGCGTGGTGTCGCCGGAATCCACATCTGCTTTCCGGTGGAAGTCCTTGCTCTAGGTGGCCGTTGAGACGATTAAAGAGGATGCGGGCGAAGATCCTCCCAACGATTCTGTGCAGCGAGATTCCTCTGCGGTTACCACAGAGTTGCCGGTTCCCTTTCCGTTTGTAAGGATGGACGATGTCCACGCCCTTGAAGTCTTGAGAGACCTGTGCCTGTAGCCACATATCCTGGAAGAGCACCGTAAGCTGATACATTAGACGGTTGCCGCCGTGCTTGTAGATTTCAGTTGGGATCGCATCGGATCCGGGTGCTTCCCCACTGGAGATTTGTTGCAGGGCGCGGATGGTTTCTTTGAAATAGGACGGGAGGTCCAGGTCGGTGTTGGTTCCCTTTTTGGGGGAGCCGGACGATGGGGAGGTCGGAGATTGTGGAGAGACGATTGAAGACGCTTCTTAAGTGCTCAGCTCAACGCTTCAGAATATGCGACTTCTCCGCCAGAAGCGTTGATCTGTCAGAGCAGAGAAGCGGCGCGGTTCCTTTCGGTGGGGGCTCGTCAATCGTCTTTATCTCAGTGAAGTTCTTTTATTTGTTGCTGTCAGCATGTCCATGAATCTCCTCAGCCTTGTGAACCATCCAGATGTCTTGTACTTCTCGCAACCGTTGCAGCACAGGGCGGCAACACTGGTAGAAGGCCGCTTTGCTTACATCAGATTGGCAGTCGAGGTGGGCTCTATGCAGTCTGTTCTTCTTGGCGAGCAGTTCACTGACGGCTACGTCGTTTTCGTCCAGCCAATCCTGGTGTCGACGACGCGCGCAGCCGTGGACCCCCAGGGCGGTTGAATGGCCGGTTTTTCCTCAGTTGGCACCATCGAGTCTCCACGGGGGCGTTTCCATCTGCTGCTGTTGCTGCTGCTGCTGCTGCTGCGACGAGTGACCCACTACAACCATCACGTGCACCTACAGTAAACCTCGCCCGGTGAAGGTCTTTTCTTCTTTTGACTCTGATAATTGCGTGCACTTAACGAAGCAAGTTCTGCAAAAACTGCGTTCCGTCCAACTTTCAAAGGATGTCGATCACTTCTATTGTGACACCACTCTCCACCTTGATTTCGCTGCATCTGACAGTGGAATTAGGACAAGCCCTGTTGAAGGAAAACTAGAATGATATGGACATCAAACCAACCATCAGACGCTTCATCGGTGTTCTGAAACATTGCATATAGTCTTTCCTGCCGTTGGATTTGGATGTGTATGAACAGGCCAAAGTACACCATTGGGGTCACCGTTGTCTGACCTGATTGCTGAAACAGTACTTCATCAACTGCAGGCATTGACATTCGACCACGTTTGGGAATACGGTACGCTGATACATTTCTTATCAGTCTGGGCAGAATTAACAGAACGTCTGAATTCGATCTTCATCGACACCTAATTCACGACTGAGGAAAAAAATGAACTGCCAGTTGCCGTTTATATATGTGCCCTCTACGGAAATGGGGTGGGAAACTCGGAGGTTTACAGGAAGGCGACAGATTCCTCTAGTATTCTGACTTGTTGTGTCAGTCACGCGTTTCGCACAAACGCGGCTGCGCGAGAACACTCTACCGACTTGCAGCAACAAGTTGTACGAGCCAGGCGATAAGAAGACCGAGGTTTAGTATCATGCACCAGCTCTTCACACTTACCTGCTACCCTTGCGGTTTTGTCAAAAAGTGCAGGCGAGAATCCGGGGAAGAAACCCCAAGTTCTAACCGGAACTCGACTGCTGGCGCGCCATCCTTTACGTTGCTAGTGTATCCCAAGAATTCATTACATCGATCAGCAGGCTTTTGATTGAAGTTTCTAACAGACGAGAAGCGATACTGTGTCATCATAGATGCTTTGGCAGATTTTGAACAATTCATATTGATCCAACTCGGCGCCTCGGTAGGATTCGAACCCTCGCAGTAAGAGGAATGTTTTCGTATAGCCAAGTACAGCCGAGTTTTTCACAGTTGGGTCAATATGAATTATTCAAAATCTGCCAGAACATCTATGATTTACATGCGCCTGGTAGTCATCTGGTGGATTCTAAATGCATTACTTAGGAAACCCTGCTTGGGCAGTCAGTTTACTGTATCAGATTTGGTTGATTCAGACGTTGCAATAGGTTGGGCGGGTAACTTGACCCAAATGTGATTAAACTCGCGTCGTCGGGCGGGGCCTCGTAGCTCAAGTAGTTAGAGAGTTGGCTGCACTAAAGCCTTCCCTTTACTGCGTGCGTCGGAATCCCACCGAGGCGCCGAGTTTTTACAGTTGAGTCAATATGAATCTGTCATCAGTTAATGCATCCAACGTACTCACTATCCACCAACCAAAAATCTGGTATAATTTACCAGCTTGATTACAGCTGTTGCCAAGTGACTTATGTTGATGAAACCGTTAGGCAGGTGAACACAAAGTTGCACGAACGCGAGCCCGCTGTGAGACAGAAAAATTAACTTCCCTTGGCAGCCGCCCTTTCGTCCTCTCCGGGGCACAATTTCGCTTTCGACTGTGTGAGAATCTTGGGCCAGTCAGATGACCGGATTTCCCGCCTGCTTCAGTAGGCGCGGTGGCCGGACTAGTAGGCATATCAATTTGCTCATGGCCTATCACACATCACACAAACAACTCAATGGCAGAACTGTAGGTTATTATTGGTGGTTATTAAAAAATATTGTGGACTTCACACTGTTTTTATTCCTTGACCGTAGGCTCACATAAGAATCCCGAACGTCGAATGAGTAGACAACTGTCTCTTTAGATTGTCTTCTCCTCTTTCTCTTACATTCATTTGCCTGAGCCTCGCGTGTTTTATATTATTGGAGGAGAAGGTAAGGCGATCTCTTGGAGCGAGGTTTATTCATCTGACGCTTTACTCTCCCACTCGGACGCATAATCGATGATGGAAAAAATTAAAAATTGCATGATTTACCTTGGTTTTTCGTACTCACTCCTGGTGAGTCCATCACCCTCTTCTTATTGGCCCTCCTCTCGTGCGCAAGTGGCACCTGACGGCTCTGTATGGCTCTGGTAGGTCGATGCTGAGGTTGATCGAATTGACGTCCGATTGTCAGACTCCGTTTACTTCTCTTGCCAGTTAACTTTCGGCTCGGTCGAACACCAAGTTACCGTCCAAGTTAAGAGCCTATGATTATTTTCCAGGTTGTTCATGTCGACGTGTGATCGTACAGCCTTTCGCTTTCTGGCCAAAGCATGCTTATGCGTACGCGTTCTCAGTTGTTTGTAGGTCATGCCGCAGTGGTTGGCCAGACATTCCAGACAGTTGCCGCAGCAAATGGTGCCTGGCGTGTCCGCAGGTGGTAGCTGATTCTGCGGACACTTCAGACATCATTTACCACTCTTCTCACTCTCGCAACTTTAAGGTCATTAAACCATATTCTCTTGATGGTTTGCATCGGACTTTTTCAGGTATGTCTTATGTCTAGCGTTTATTGCCCTCTTTGTCCTTGCTCTATCCGTAGTAGTGCACGTGTGAGCCGCTTTTCCAAGGTACTCTGTCAGGTGGACAGTTATCCTACTGTTTTGTTCACTCAGAGGCTTCAGGGGCGAGTAATCGCTGAATGCTCCTGGGAAAAGAGGATGAATTATGCCGCACTTAACGTGGGTTCCCATACGTTTGGTACAGTGAACTTCAGACTCGATGTTTCGTAGTTACTTCTATCGCCTATGTGTAACCCCCATGTTCCTTTCATTAAGCAGTCGAGAATAGGGAACTCTGTCATTTTCCGTTTCCAGTTGCATAGCATCTTTTTCTATTTCTGCCCTGCGTCATGGTATTGTCATCATATCGCCGTTGGCTCAGTTGCTAATCAGAAAAACTCAATCGGTTTTCTCTTGCCTCAGCCAAGGACAGCGACAGCTGATATGCTTGGCCCGTGCGCTGCTGCGTCGCTCACACATCCTCATCCTAGATGAGGCCACCGCCGCTGTCGATCCGCAGACGGACCAACTCATTCAGACTACCGTCCGTCGCGAGTTCGCCTCCAGCACAGTGTTAACGATTGCTCACCGGCTGAACACTATTATGGACTACGACAGGTGAGCTTTTCCCTTCTAAGTGGCTATTGAGGGGAATAATGTAACCTATCACAAAGTTTAATCACTACGCCCCGATTGGTCATAGGCACCTTAGAACTGAAGTTCCATCATTTTATTCACATCCATTGGCTGTTTCGTGCACAGGTCCGGCACCTGTAAATACTCCAACCGGCGACCACCCATCTGAGTGGGTCCTCAAATCAAACTCGTGCATTCTGACGGTAATAGTTCGCGAACCGCCAACTATTGACCAACATCTGCGGTGGCACGCCAAACCGATACATGGAAAGATACAGCGCAATTCGTTGGTAGGTAACTTAGGGCCGGTGACGCAATGCCACCACAAAACCGAATTTTCACCACCGTTCCTGTCAGTCAGTCTAGTCAAACATGCTCGAGGGGCATGTTCCCACTGTTGGGTTCGGGTTCTCTCACGGCATTTCGCTGATCCTAGCATCTCTTATCTGGAGGTTTATTTCTCGGTGTTGCCATCCTGGACCGGGCTTTTAGACTGCCCAGCCAGTGCGAGCCTGTTTTCGTAATTCCCTGTGAGACTTTCTTGATCACCTGACTCCATTTCATTCTTCGTCAGCCTTCGACCTGTGATTGTACGCTCGGGAGACTGGACCCCAGGTTTGATTATTAGAACTTTCGTACACGGAAGGGCCAGAATAAATATTAAATATTGTTGATGTATAAAATCAATTGTTAATGTCGAGGAGAACCTGACTCCTCCCTCTTGAATGTCCGCCAATGGCTTGCAGAGCATGGCCCACTTGTTGTCAATTAAACTGTGCTTCGCTGGGCATACAGCACGTGACCCAACTTGATGGCAGAATCGGATACGAGAATTTTCTGACGCCTTTAACATTACGCACTTTGC
>CACRXP010000156.1:626450-657325 GCA_902702965.1 Spirometra erinaceieuropaei
CAGGCAACATCAACGCGTTCTTCTATGAAGTTTGCGAGGTCTTCGAATTGTGGTTCTTCGCCCTGACGTATTGTATCTGAAGCGGTTTCAGCCCATTTGAATCTTAAAGGAGAGGGTAGTCGTCTCACAATCGACTCCAGAGTTCTGCTGGAATTGAGATCGGATGCATAGTTTAGTTGGTTCAAGGTTGCCACGCAAGCTTGCATTTGTTGGCTGAGGTGGACCAACGCTGCGGTGTCGTTGCCTTTTATTTGAGGTCCATCGATTAATGCATCAATAAAGGCTCGGGCTACCATATAATTCTGGCCGAATCTTTTTCTCAAAATTTCTTTGGCCTTTTTAAAACCTTCCTCGGCGTCTAATATCGCACAATGTTGTATAGCCTCCTTCGCTTTCCTCTCACAGTACTGTATCAGGTATGTGAGGCATGTCATGCTGTCATTAGTTTTTCTTTCAATTACAGAAGAGAACTCTTTCACAAAGGCACAATAAAATTTAGGGTTCCCGTCGAACTTCTGAATTTCACGTTTTGGCAGCTCTAGATGATACTCTGTGGTGCGAACCGGAGGTTCGACATTATCATTCGAACTACCATCTCTCTGTTGAGCGATCGCACAAACCTCGTTAACTTTATTCAGTTCTCGAATTTCCATTTTCATAAGCTGTAGTCTTTCCAATTCAATGCGTCTTTCGATTTCTAGTAGACGTAGTTTGCTGAGCTCTATTTCAAGTCGCTGTCGTTCTAAATCTCTTTGATCTAAGGTAATTGGTGAAGCAGGTTGTGAGTGCAGCGACAGATCCGGAGGGCTGTTATCTGCGATTTGCTCGGACATACCTCGAATAACTTTGTTGGTGTTCTTTAGATTCAGTGCTGTTTTATTCACCTGAATAGACGCACCCGAGGTCAAAGCAATGTCAGAAGACAGTCAGGATAACTCGGTTATTCCTTGTGGTTCTATAGCAATAAACAGTGAGATTAGCGGAGCACAATAGAGTTGATAAGGTGGAGAATAAATTGAAAAGTGGACGTACATTCGAGGTGATAAGACGAGCAGTCAGCGAATGACGCCAAAGTGTGGTGGTCGGTTTATAAGCGAGCGGCAACAAAGAGCAATAGGCAATGGACAGGGAACAATGAACAAGGAATGACAAGGACCGACGAATAGGGATACAAAGACAAAGACAGGGCGGTGTGCGTAAAGTCTGGTTACTAGCAAACGGTTAGTAGCAAAGTAAAGACAAGAATAGAAATTGACATCAGGGATGTCACACTGATGTTCATACTGTCATTCTCGGCGCTGATTCTATATCCTTTTTCGGTCTCCTCCTTGACAGCAAGTCCCACAAATTAATTGACCCTAAGACTCCTTTATACTTTAAATGTTCCACTCGTACCCTTTCATCACCTAATCCACGCATTTCAACAATCCCTTCGTCTACTCCCTATCATCGTTTTCTTTCGGAATTTCCATCTATCACACGATCCTCACAAGTTAACCAACCTATCAAGCATTCTGTTGTACATTATATTTCAACCATTGGACCACCAGTGTTTAGCCGCCGATAAGTTAGCCATATCCAAGGCTAAATTCAGTCACATGATGGAGCTAGGCATAATCAGGCATTCCACTAGCCCATGGGCTGCACCTCTACCTATGGTATGCAAAAAGTCTCCCGTTGACTGGCGCCCATGCGGGGATTACCGACGGCAACCTGACAGCAACTTCCAGTGAACACGAACACCTACAACATTTACGTCTCATTCTTTAACGACTAAGCCACTTTGGAGTTTTCATTAATGTTTCCAAATGCCTTTTTGGTGTACAGTCGCTGTTTTTTCTAGGACATCGCGTAGATGCTTCTGGTTTTCATCCCATAGATGCTAAAGTTTTAGCTATTCACGAGTTCCCCACTCCCACTTCTTTTCAATAATTGCGCCGTTTTATAGGCCTTGTCAATTTCTATCGACGTTTCATCCCCCATAGTGCTCTATTAATGTTACCACTTACTAACCTTTAACGCGGGAACAACCACGAGTTTCCTTTTCCTGACACAGCTGTAGAGGCTTTCAATCGCGCCAGGGAGGCTCTTGCGGATACAACTGCCCTTGTTCACACTATACCTGATGCTCCACTTTCCATTTTGGCCGACGCCTCCAGTTTCGCTATAGGTGCTGCCCTTCAGCAACAGACGCCCACGGGCACCCAGCCCTTGGCTTTCTAATCTGCCAAACTGACACCCCCACAACCTCGTTATAGCACTTTTGGTAGAGAACTTCTTGCAATTTATTTAGCCATTAAGCATTTTCGTAATTATGGTGAGGGCCGAGATTTTTGTATTTATACTGACCACAAGCCTCTTACTTATGTCCTCTCTACTTCTTCTGTCAAGTATTCACCCCGCGAGGCCCGCCATCTTGATTTTATTTCTCAGTAAACCACCGACGTTCGATTACTTAAGAGCCTTTATAATCAAGTTGCTGACTGTCTTTCTCGGCCTGGCATTAATGCCATCACACGCACGTCCATCGATTAAGAGCGCATGGCAGAACTGCAAAACCGGCCGACTTTCACTGAGAGCCTTCGAAACACTAGTCTTCAGCTCGAGGCCATTCCTCTTTCCACGACCCCCGGTACAATTTTGTGTGACGTATCGCGCGGTGCCTCCCGACCCGTAGTGCCAAGCGAGATGAGACGAGATGTTTTTGCCGCGTTGCACAGTCTGACTCACCCTGGCATCCGCACTACCCAGCGCCTGGTCAGCGAGCGTTTCGTTTGGCCAAGCATGAACACTGATATCCTCCAGTGGACCCGTTCATGTTTGGCCTGTCAGAAGGCCAAAGTCGGACGGCACAACAAAGCCCCCATTGGCACTTTTCTCGCACCCGACGCACATTTTGCACATGTCCATATTGATCTGGTAGGCTATTTTCCAACATCTCGTGGTTGCAAGTACTTACTTACTGCGATTGACCGATTTGCTCGTTGGCCCATTGCAACTTCCATACCTAACATAACTGCAGATTCCGTTGCCCATGCCTTTCTGGAACACTGGATCTCTCAGTATGGCGTCCCCTCAACTATTACCACCGATCGAGGTCAACAATTCGAGTCTAGACTTTTCAACAGCCTTACCGACCTCCTCGAATGTTCTTGCATACGCACGACAGCATACCACCCCTCATCCAACGGCTTAGTCGAGCGTTTCCACCGGTAACTCAAAGCCTCGCTCCGAGCTCATGACAACCCTTCCCATTGGAGCGAGCATCTGCCTTTGGTCATGCTCGGTATCCGTACCGCACTCAAGCCCGACTTGGGGTGTTCCGCTGCCGAACTTATCTACGGCATTACCTTACGGATTCCCGGGGATTTTTCGGGTACTCTCAAAGCTCAGGCGACTTGGATCCCAGCGATTATGCGCAAAGATTGCGCCAAGCCATGACTCATCTTCGAGCCACTCCTCCACGTCCTCCGACAAGTGAGTCGTACATTGCCCCGAACCTACTAACATGTTTATTTGTATTTGTCCGTGTAGATAGCGTTCATCGGCCACTACAACAGCCCTATGACGGCCCATTTCGAGTACTATCGCGCAAGGACAAGCATTTTACAATTGACAGTGGAGGCCGCAACGACGTGGTCTCAATCGATCGCTGGAAGGCGGCTTATACCGAGCCTCTTTCAACTTCCCCAACAGAACAACCTCCACTCGGCTTATTGCCACTTGCTATTTCCCAGATTTCACTTACGCCCAATAACCCTACGTCTTCTCTTATCTCACAGACTCCTCCCCTTACGCGCAGCGGTCGTCATGTTTGTTTTCCCGACCGTTACCAAGTTCTACAATATGCATAACACTCTCACCGTTTCCGTCTATTAACAATAATTTTTTTGAACTCCGTTCTCCTAAGAGGAGGAGTATTTAAGTGACATTTAATTCCGTTTTGTTTAAATCAGTTATAATACGCTTGTTAAATAACGTGGCACAAGTTTGAATACGACAAAGAACTAGCCCATGCATTTTTACCTGCTGACGACTTTGTTATTATTTACTAGTTTGGAACTGTTGAGATACCTCAATCTCCCTTTCCCGGATAGCCTACTTACTGTGCCCAACTAATGGTTTTATCACTTAACGTAGTTAAACAGCGAATGCATGTGGTTAATGACTACCACCTAAAGTAGGCACGTGAGTCACGACCACGCGGGCATGAGCCAGACGGAGACTTTAGTGTGACGCTGAGCGTCGGAATTCGGGTCGCAACAAGTCCCTCTAGACATTCGGTGCTGTCAGAGGCACTCCATGATTGTGAGAATATCCAGGTAGAATGAGTCCATGTTGTCTCGAACCTCGATTATTTCAAAGACGTCGTTCTGCTATGAAATTTCCTCGGGAAAACACGAATCAACCTCGAATGCATGGACGTTATGCCTGACGAAGTCGGCCTGAGTGCTGGAAAAAACGATCCTGCCAGCAAATTTCCCCTTTATAGGTGGAGGTGAGAAGGGGCTAGGTGGGGCCGGATCCCCCTCTGCATTGAAGCATTTTGAAGCGTATTTGCATCCAAAGTTATGTTTCAAAAACACCACTCATTGTTTATTCTTTGGCACTAAAGGGAGCTAAGCTTTCAAAAGTAACCTATTAATCTGGGAAAAATCATGCGTTTGTGCCCAGTGAACGTGGCTGTGAATGAATTCAATATATTGAGGTTTTGTTTAAGTCGCTAATTCCGAAAGTTCATCTTTGTCAACCATGCTGTGTGTGTTATTACTTTGTATGTTTGACAATCGGTCGCGGATAATATCGTACGTCAATCGCAAAAGACTTCACTCTAGAATCAAAAATAAACCCGTCTTTGTAACCTTTTACCCACAGAGCGAAGCTGAGCTTGTCCTACAAAACCCCGAGTTAAACACAAATCTGCGGGACCGTACCTCATTTATAGGTCCAGATTTGGCACCGATGCAAAGACGTAAACTTCGGGAAACAGACACCAGCCACAAAGAAGGTAATCGGCACTGCTGTCCCACAACTGAGCCTATAGATTCTACTTCTATTTCTGGCACTAATAAAAAGAAATGCACAGACCCGAGCAAACAGAATGATAAATCCTAAGTCCCTGTAGATGGACCTCCAGCAAGTACTTCTGAGTCTAGTTCTCAAGACAAAAAACGCGTTACTGCAAAAGCACTTAGAAATTCTGAGCAGGAAGACAAAAGAAAGGCACAACAAAACCACAACGCTCAACTAGAACGGAATGATGACGCCCATCCCGGATGCAGTAATGTGACACCACTAGAGAGCAATATAAGTTTTTCTACGCCCCCGAAAACCGACCAATCAGTACTACAAATCGACTGCCAAACAAGGTACACAAACCAAAAGGCCTTATTAAGCACACCAGCACAACCAAAACGTCCTAAGTATATGGATATAACAAATGGGAGGTCTCCAAACTTTCACCAGAAACAAATAAGCTTCTATAATTCTACCCCGACTCCCCAAAATCTACCTGCATGGCATAGGAATAAGCCAAACCACTCTAGTATTCCAAACTTCTTACTACCTAATGACAACTCCACAAATTACTTCGGCTTTTACACCTCCCAACTGAAAGCCCATTTAGATACAATTACCACATAATTAACCCACCTCCCCATATGTACACTCAATCCATACACACTAACCCATGCAATCACGCTTCGTCATGTGTATCGCAATACCCCCCAAGAACCACAAACTTGCCTCCATTTATTCCATCACTCAATCAAAGTACCCTCAAAAATCCTTTTTCATCACAGCCCCCCTCTTCCATAACGATATCCTAAAGATAGCTCTCATAAATTCGAGATCGATTGTCAACAAAATATCCCAACTTAGAAGTTTTGTTTAAATATATAATCCCGACATAATTTGGATCACAGAAACATGGGCAAATGAACTTATATCGAATGCTTAGCTATATATCCCAGATCATAATTTCTATCGGCAGGACCCTGTTAGTAAACGAAGCGGAGGTTGTCTTATCTACAACAAAACTAGCATTTAACAAGGTGGTATTGACGTCCCAACCGAAACCTTTGCTGTAGAAGCGTGTTTTGTCACAAAAACATATCATACCCAGGAAAACGCACTAATCGGATGCCTCTACTCACCTCCAGAATGTAGTAATGATGACACAAGCCTCAACCGCTTAATAAACAAAATAGCTTACATAAACACTGAATATAAGATAATCGCAGGCAACCTAAACCGCCCAGAACTAAACTGGGTCGAAGTAGCGGCACCTACGAGGCACGAGAAATTGTTATCTTCAAATATCTTTAATAAATGGACACAAATATTTGACAAACCCACCCGAGGAAACAATATACTACACGTCATTTTCACCAACGTTATCTGGCCCCTCTATATGCACTAAGACTGCGCAACCTTCGAAAGCGACCCTAAAGCAATAGTATCAGCGCCCCCCTTAAACGCAAAACCAGCCCCCTATTTTAGTAACACCCCCCTTAACCCAAAGAAACTTGACTAGGACTCCATGAACAACTATATTAGGTCAGAAGACTGGAACCCTTATCTTCTAACAACATCCCCTCTGGAAGCAGTTAACCTTTTGTGCTCTGTCCTATTTATAATTCGAGGTACCCTGATAAAAGTAAGCCTCCCGTTTAAGAAGTCACTAGTCCAACACTTCCCTTTAACTAAACTAAAAACTACAAAAACAGCTACACAACCCTTCTGTAAGCTATTTATCCACACTTCGACGAATTAGGGAAATTCACGACCTATTTAGGAAAATGAAAACACAAAAGACCATGGCAGCAGAACATCGGGCATAACCATCTCCTGCACGAACAGCTCAGATGTTTCATAAACAAAGGAACAATCATTGACAGTCAGGACCACGAACAATTATTGATGAATTTGGACAAGTTATAACTTATGACAACCAAATAGCAAAAGCATTTAACAAATGCTTTTTAACTAACTACACAGTCGAGGAGGAAGCGATCCCCCAACCGACCGAAATGACAGAACGCATTCTTAGTGAGATCCGTTTTAGTGAAGAAACTGTTAAAGTAGCCACTTAACAACTATGAAACTCTAACTTCTATGGGACGGACCAAATCCCGCCATGTATTCTGAAGTATATGACATATACTCCAATACTCCCATCTAAGTTATTCACCCTAGCCCAGTAAAATGCAATTTTTCCGGACATGTGGAAATACCCGACCATTAAACCTATCTTTAAAAGCGGCAACCGAGCTCATACCCAAAACTATCGTGGTGCTCATCGAACACCGGCTATAGGTAAAATCCTCGAAGGAATAGTCTACAAACAATTGCTAGACCATCTCATAAACGCTAACATCATTCCCTCCTCTCAACATGCATTTTTACCTAAAAGTTCATGCCATTCCTGCCACTTCACTTTTCTATAATTCTTTCCAGCAAGAGGAATGATGGAAACACGTAACTTACATATACTTCGATCTAAAGAAGGCCTTTGACATAGTACCTCATAAAAGACTACTGATAAAGCTAAAAGGTCATGGAATTAGGCCTCCCCTTCTCGATTTTCTTAAATCCTATCTACAAAACCAATATCAAGTGGTGTAAATTCTAAACGTTGTCTCAGAACTATCCCCTATTACCAGTGAAGTACTTCAAGGCACTATCATAGGCCCATTCAATTCCTCATATATATTTACGAATTAACGTCCGTATCTGTCTCAGCTAAGACGTTTTTATATACGGACGACTTGAAACTTGCATTTGCATATAACGGGAATACAGTAGCCAATATTCACAGAACAACTGAAACCGATCTCGGAAAACTCAACGAATGGAGTAGTCAATGGCAGATGTCCTTTTCGCCCGAAAAATCTCATTTCCTGACCTATGGCCCACAAAATTTTCCCCCCATATTATTAGGGGATAATGAAATAACGGAAGCCCAATCAATAAAAGACTTAGGTCTCAGATATACAAATACTCTTGATTTATCTCCCCACGTCCAACATATATCACTGAAATTTACTCGCCTGTGTGGATTCATATGTACAAATGTCACCTAAAATGAAATAAGAATACAACTTTTCAAACTGTATGATTTACATCTCCTAGATTATTGCTCTGTTTTCTTCGGCATTATGCCCTCAGACGGCCGAAAGAAACTAGAAGGCACTCAGAGACGTTTAACTAGATCTTTCTCCAGAAGTGATGGCACACAGTGTTCATACTTAGAACTATGTCATAATAATAATTTTTATTAAAGACCCGTCGGGTCCCATCAAGGCAAGTAAAAACAAATTTAATTGCGAATTTTAGACGAGGTAGGCAAAATCTGTACAAAGTGCAATACATAGTTTTTGAGATTAGAAGTCCGTTAAGAAAAATGATAAGCGAGGGGTGAAGAAAAACTCCATATAAAAATTTAAAAATGATTGGATTAATTTTACAGGAGAAAAAAAAACCCCTCGAAAAAATAGAAACAGAAAAATGCGGGCAGGACTGGCCTGCATGTGGCGGTATAGAATGGATTATAGTCGGACATCAACAGGGCCGAAATAAATGTCAGCTGTATATGGCATTGTATAACGGATTTCATGAAGGGGTAAGCAGGCGGGTCGGTCAGGACTGGCCTGTATGTGGCTTTGGATAAGGCAAATAAGTGGTGAAATTGAAAAGCAGTCTCGAGGTGATAGGAACCGAGATGCGGTCGGTTACATTCAACCGAGTCCATCCGAGGATGGGGCAAGGGAGATGTGACCAGACTACTAGTATATGGCGAATACAGAAGGCTTCGCCAAGAGCGTCGATGGAGCGCATTCTGTGAGGGCACGATGCATGAACTGAAAAATTAGAAAAATTAACATTTCTGATGAGGGACCTTAGGAAGCGAGACTACGCACAAAGGAAGGAAATGTGAACAGATACGGAAATTTAATGGCGGCATAATAGATTCCTGGTGGCCCTTTCTCAGTGTCAAACAAAAGTTGTCATAAATACGGTCTTCGACCCCTCTGGATCGGAAGACTCCAAAATGGTCTAAACTTGCTATTCAAGGTTACCCATGACCGAGGTATTCTCAAAATGAATTTACTATGAATTGGTTTTGGTTTAAACCAAAAAGTCTCCAGAAACACCAGAAATAGCGAAGATATTATAAGGATCTTCAAAGTCACTGTCCCAACGGTCAAATTTCTACACCATAAGATATGCCATTATCTGGAATGCTCTTTCAAGTTCTATCCGGAAGAGTCGAACCCTAGTCAAGTTTAACATAAGAAATAACAAATTCCTTTCAAATAACAATACACTTCTATTTTTGAATAAGATGGACCACTTTTCAACTGAAAATTGCAAAATTTGCTCTGAACGAGCTCGCACAAAGCTCGTTTCGTGAGGAACGCGAGTTCTGTTGGAGCTCTGCTGTGGTCATTGATCCGAGCTCGTTCACAGCTCGCGAAAACAAGCCCAAAACGAGATCCGAAAAGCGACTTTTGAGCTCGTTCAGAACTTGACCCGAGCTCCAAAAAGCGAGCTCCAGCGCTTACCCAACCAGGGATCCCCCTCATCTCTACTGCCCCATTGTCTTTAATTCCCCAATTTTCACCATTAAAGTAATTAAGGGAACACATGTTAGGATAAAGAAGACTGCATTGGTAAAAAAATACATAGAAACTAATTATTGTTTGAATCCATTAAAGCCTTATGGCTGTTGGTTTCCATTGTCAAATGTGGGTCTTCGTTTGTGGTGGCGGGCTCTAAAAGGGAGAGATTTCGCAGTGGTAATTCAATAAATTATGCCCATTGATATTTAATAGTAAAATCAATATATAAATTCTTACCTTGTGATTGTCGACTGGATGAGACCCCATAGTATTTTCTTTGATGCCGATCATGCGACTTCTTAAAAGCATTTTTAATGCATTTTCTAGCTTCTGACGGTCAGACTAGTGGTCTTTATTCCACTTATTAAACAGCTCTAAAATGTGATTGTTTAGTTGAGCAAATACACGTACTCACCACTGACTATTGCCGTGATCGGTGCAGAGGAGTGTGTCGCGCCCAACATCGTTCGTGCGTCAGCTGGATGGTCCGGCAACCACGGTCTGAAAGCCTTAAGCAGGTCGTTCAAATGCAAATGCGAAGTTTTTGACCGTAAAGCCCACTTGCGCAGACTTTCATGTGCGCTCGAATCCGTCTCCTCTACTTCTGCCGTTGAATCACCTTCTTCGTACATAGACGCACTGGGACCCTCCAACGAAGAAGAGTTTTTGTACTCAAAGGAAGTTAAGGACCTAGATTCGGCCGTGACGCCGTCCGACCAACTGCTAGATGATGTGCCCGACGATGACATTTCCCTCACCTCTTCCCTAATTCTTTGTATTATTTTTTACAGTTTCCCTGTGTGCCTGACGCCGGATATTGCGCCTACTAACAGAATTAAACATAATTGTCAGTAAAAGGGAACACAATAGAACACAAAGGCAAAGACAGGTAGGGTAGGCAATGAGAGCGTTGAGCCAGGCATGGCATGCGCACTGCAGCGTAAGAAGGCAAAAAGTGGCACCGGGAAGAGCGTGAGGACTGTCGAGCGCCGAAGCTAATTGATACTCAAATGCAAGTATGCGCGGCCGCTTGCGCCCTTCGCGACGCCGTCGCAGCCGACCAAAGAACCAATGAAATCGCGAGCTGGCTAAAGACCCACTACCCCCTAGAGTACGCGGGGCTTGCGGAGAGCTCTCTTGCTATTAAGGAAGTCAATTCTTTGATATAGAATTTGGACCAAAAGGGCTCCGATGATGCCAGCCGCTTGAATAATGCCGGAACATAGCACTAAAAACAATCACATTTATGAAATACAGCATCATTGATAAACATAGAACAGATAATGATATTCTTTCTTTTCTCCCTATCTCGTTTAAGTAAGCCATGACATCTGACACTAAATGTCCCTTAAGGAGCTAATAACAACATCCCTTTCGATAAAACCCCGCATATTAGTTGTACGTAAGTCTATAATAAAGTCATATTAATCATACATACAACTACATTAGTCCACAGTAAACGGTCGACAACTACTCCTATAATGTCACATTCACAAGAACAATATGATAAATGATTAAATATTATTTTGACAGTTTTGATTGTGACTTACCATTGAAGGTTTCGTACTCCTGATATATATTCATCTTTTCCAGCTCTCAGTCTAGAAAACTATGGCAAATCCCTTGAAAAACACGACGGAAATGTGCGACCGCCAATTAACAGCTGGCCAGACAGACTGACAACCACCAACTAGAAAGCCCCCAAATTTACCCAACTGGAAAATACTTTCAAGGTCAGACCGATATCAAAGTTCTTCAGTTCCCATGAAGAACATATTATACATGCCACCCCCAGCCCCCCACCCCACCCTCCTCCCAGAAACTCCCAAACTGAACACTTCCATTTTTATATTGTACATATCGTCCTTTGTTAAAACTTTTGCGATTATTTTTCCCTGGAAGTTAGGTTATTTTAACTTGAAACAGACTCTCAACTCAGTCTCTAATGGCTAAACAGACACCGAAAATAAATGAAGTTAAAGTACAGTCGAAATATATGAGTTTGTTTCTGGTTTCTTTCCTGTGTTCAAAGGAGACTGACAGTGCCCAAGTGACGCCATAATAAACCTATTCCATACAACGGACTATAATCGGACATCGTGGGGGCAGAAATAAATGTCAGCCTTGAGAGGTACGTAGCGTAATTACTGTGGCTATCACCGAAGCACCATATACAAGCGTATTAAGCACCAGTCTGAGGTTCCCTCAACGTCGACGGCGGTTGGCAAACAAGCTTCCGAACCAGAAATGCCTTTATTGAGGTCTGAAATTTCTGCCGGTAAGTATTGTACGTGTGTAAACGAATAATGGGTGTAGAGTCTGCGGAAGGCATGGACGACACAAATGCAGGTGGAGGCAAGTCTTTTCTAGGGGCTTTGAAAGAATTCACCCTCGTAGCGCAAATCTCTCTGTCTGATACAAAGAAGTTTTTAATATGTTTCGCCTTTTCCATCCGAAAGAAATCTAAGGACCAGCAGACGCTATTGTTAACGCCTATAAGAAACCGCACCTACGTTCACTTGGATCTCACAGACGGTCTGCTCCATGAGATTTTTCTTCGTTCGAGAACAAGTATTTCCGACATACGCATTCAAGTGCACATGGACGGAGTGAAGGTTTTCAAAGGGTCCAACCAGTGCCTGGGGCTAATACTAAGGCGTAGCAGCCACCCGGTAGCTGGACAACACTTTGTTGTCGGCGTTTTTTCCGGATCTAGTAAGCCGGAGACCCTGGATGACTTCTTGAATGACTGTATAAAGGAGCTAAAGGGATAACTTGCTCCTGGCCTGTGTGTCAAACTGACAGGAACGTTTGATAGGTTAGACCTAGAGAATGTCATCTGTGACACCCCCGTTCGAACTTGCGTCAGACAAGTGAAAGCGCATAATGGCTAATACCGATGCGAGAGGTATGTTGTTTCGTGCAGATAACAGGATAGGGCCAAGGACACTTCGGACTCCTCCTGTTCGGAGCCCACGGAGTTGGGTGGAGGCTTTAGAACGAAGTAGGTTCCCCTTGTAATCAGCAATTTTTGTAGATTTGTCCGCAGATTAACCTCAAATTTGGAGGATGATGATGACGAGGACATAGTGGACTGGCCTAGACAGCCTGAGAGGTGACTAGCTGGTTGGCCGGCGTCACCACCTATACTTCAATAGACAGCAATAACTCTGACAGTTTGTAGGGTAAGACTTGATGAAAATGTACCTACGTTCTCCGCCGGATGGGGCAGGCCTTTCCCTTCGGCAGTCCCCTCACTTCAGTAAGCAGGTTATATTTATTATCCATTTCAGACTCCAAACGGAAAAAGAATGCTTCTGTGGCATTGCATTCAATTCACTTAGTTATAAAGTAAACAACATAGTCCATAATCGGACGGTCCTTCTTGAGGAGTTGCGACAAATTCGTGCACTCATGGTTCAAAAACTTGTGCAAATACTTGCTTCCACCGTCCTTGTCGGCCAAAGGCCTCCCGCAATGCGCTTGCCGCTATGCACGAAGGACGCCTACGAAGACTTCGTCGACAAGCTAACCGATGAGGCCGATTTTCGGGAAGAAGTGGTATGTAAATATGCAGATTTATTTACTCTCCATGTCTTATAGGCGAAACAACTTGTCTCAGTTGGAGGACGAAATAACGAGGAGTTCAAGAGGAATCTCCCCATTAAACTGATATGACCACCCCCTTTGTCCTACCTAATGCTGGGGTGGCTCAATGGTGAAACAATCCTTTGTTGGCCGTCCTCCATATGCGCTCCGGTATGGTAAGTTTTCTTCATTTGCAAACCGTTTAGATGCCATTCGCCTGAACCCTGCGTTTAGAGATTGCGCCAACAAAGGGGTTTGCAAGACAGCCATCGGTTGGTTTCATGGATTGAAGGACCAGTATAGCGGCGGGGATAAACGCCGTCAGGCAGTTGGAAGGACTAGCGATGACACGCGTTGCCCCATATTGTATCCATCTGAAGATACAGTAATTGCCATCAATAAAATGAACCTATTTAGGGTTAAATATTCATACTAATATAGCACACTTCACTAATACTAAAAGCTTAATTAAGGTTTGGGGCATTAATTCACTTCCGCAGTGTCTGATGCATCACTGGATTATGTGATTTCCCAACAATGGTCTTTCCCCGCCTATGGGAAACAGCCGTCGGTTAGAGGACTTATGGAACGCCCAACTGAATGGCATAACATATGTAACACTCCATGTGTATACTGACACAAACATTTATTGTGATTATACATATTCTTTAATTACTTTTTTGTGTTTACAATAAATAACTCGTTCGCATGCATTTGCATCGCCTCACTGCGTCCGATATCGGGTATCGATCATTGAGTACATGTACGGCGGGGTCACTCTGAGTAATATGTCATTCCGTAGTGCTCTACGTACGCCGAGGTTTCGACGTAAAACATATTGGAACGGTGAGACATTGCGCCTCAAGGGACTCACCATACATTTCGATATTTTGAAGGCGTGCCAAAAGTTGTCGTCTCCTGCGTATTTTTTTGCTGGTGGGGCCAGGCGGGGCTGTCACGTAGAGTGTGCAGCCATAGTCCCTTCAACAGCCCCGCCAAACTCTTCATATTTCCCTTTAGCCCCACTATTTTTGAAGGGGCTAGACGGGGTTGGTGCTGGCAGGGTAGCTTTTGTAAGCCGCCGGAAAAAAACTTTGATAGGCCGTCATTCTGACCCGACCGAAATATGCTGCACGATAGTTTTTCTTATGACGCCACACAAGTGATCTTTTCCAATCAAAGGTACATTTCGGTACTTCAGTCAAAATTTCATGAGATAGCATATGTGCTGTAGCTTGACGCTGAATTGACACAAAGAGTTGTGTCCATGTTTGCAGGCGCATTCTAACAAATCAAATACAAATTCATTTCATGTCACTACAGCACCCTCCGCCTAGGAGAACGGAGATCGGAAGTGGAAAATAGGAGCGAAATACACAAGTGTCAGGCGCAATTTACAAGTTAGCAACGAATAAGGAAACGGTCACAAGGAGTACCGTGCGCAGGGGGTGGGTTTGGGAATGTAGAGTAATGCGTAAAGTTTTTCTTTGTAAGCAGGGGCGGGTAAATCTCAGAAAGGACCGGGATGCTGTACTGAAGGCTGTTTGGTCAGTGGTTGAGGCGAAAGAGAACTGATATAAGCCACCCTCAAGCGGCCGATTAAGACCATCTCGACGCGATCGCCACGAACGGTCTTGAAATGTTTGTTCGGGCCCTATACGACTTAAATTTGTCCTTCGTAGGGCCGTTATAGTGGCTTACGAACGCTTCCTGCGCGGATAAATGAAGAAGAACACGGGAGAAACGTAGGCACGATTTATTCACTGGAACACATGAAGGCATGGCTCAGAGATTAGCCATCGCTTTACGCAACCCCTTGAATTATTCAACAGCATTCCGGTTAACTAAGCTTTGATGTGACCCGAAAAAATCGCGAGGAATTCGTAGAGTAGTGCAGTAAAAACGTTCGGCAGAGGAGCACTCCAAGTTGGATATCGAGCATGACCAATGGTAGATGCTAGCTTCACTAAATACGATTGTTATAGGCCCGCTGAGACTTTCAGTTAACAGTGAAAAAGCCCGACCAAAGCACTCAGTGAGGGATGGCAGGTTACTGTACACATCCGCGGGGTCAGTAAGACCTTTACAAGTCTATATTCTAATTTCTGGCCACGGTCGGTGGTAATACTTTAGGGGACACTACAATTGGAGACCAAGTTTCCCAGAAACGCGCGAATAACAGCATCTGAAGCCATACTCGGAATGGAAGTTGCGGTGGGCCACGGTGCAGGTTGATCACATGAGTTGGGCAAACAGTTACAACCACGAGCTGTTGGCAAAGGACCTACCAGATTTATGTGTACATATGCCAAACGTGCGTCGGGTGCAAGAAAGGCGCCACTGTGAGCTTGTTTGCGCTACTCGATTTTGGCTTACTGGCAGACAAAGCATAAGCGCATCCACTGGTGGATATCAGTGTAAATGTTACACCAGACGAAACGATCGTTGACGAGGCACTGGGTAAACCAGATGCATGATAGGCAAGATTGGGCAACGCGCTGAAAGCGTCTTGCCGCATCTTATCTGGTACCATAGGTGAAGAGAAGCAACGCAAAAAGTCACATAAAAGTTTGCAGCATTTGGTGCACAGAGAGATGCCTTTGGTCTGAAAGTCAGTATGCCCAAGTTTTTCAGTAAAAGTCAGCTCATTCTGCAGTTTGGCCATGTGCTCCAAGTCGATGGGGAATGAATAAATGCACTAATTGCAGGTCGCGAAAGGTAGTCGGCGATTTAATTAAAAAGTGCCTAACGAAATCGAATATGTGTAGTGTACTGGGAAAGAAAATCGAGATTGCTGGCCTCCATGGATAAAACCTTGTCCGACGGAGTGGAGAAGGCAACCGTTACGACCTACGGTGACTGAGTAATGGATGTCACAATAATCGACACACACAATTCACATATCAAATGTTAGAAGAATAACGTTCTGGATGGGATAACGATGTAATAATGGTCGGACATAATGGGGACCGAGGCATCAGTTAGGGGGTGAGAAAGAGGAATATTGTTCGCGAGGGTCTCGTTGACATGTTGGAAGGCGTACACGGCTGTGAGGAAAAGGGAACTCGCGGTTGCTGCCTCGTTAGAAATCAGCGAGGCGTGATTCTAATTGAGCGCAGTGAAGCAAGAAACGTCAGCAAAAACTGTTAAGGCCTGGAAAACGGCGCAGTTTTCGGAGAGATGTTGGAGTCGGAGACTCTAATAGTCACAAATTTGACTCCTGACCATGATAACCGAAAGAATCTACGCGGTGTCGTAGAAACGAGAACGAGGGAATACAAACACGCATTTACAGGCGTTGAAAAAAACGCCGAATTTGCCCAATTATTCAAAAACGAGCCTTAGGTGTTGTAGGTGTTCATATTCAACGGAACATACAACCAAAAGATCATCAACACAAAAAGCGAGGGGTAACTTGTGGACAACTTCAATAAGGAAGAATTATAAGAGTGTGAGTGGAGTTAAGGATGCCAAAAGGCATCCCGGCGAACCCAAAAAGACCAAAGGGGGTTATATCTGCCGTCTTGAGGATGTATTCTGGAGCAACAGAGACTTCATGGAAGGCTTTGGATTGGTCAGTGCTGGAAACGCCTGTCACATCAGTTAGGCAAAGGAAAATCATGGAGGTGTGAAAGCGGATATTTGTCGGGGACAGGGCATTTGTTCAGTCGTCGCATGGACGTCAGTTAATGAGAGACTTTTTGCAAAACATAAGCAGACGGACAGCCCATGGACTAGTGGAGGTCCGCACTGCGCCTCGCTCCAACATATGACGGAAGCCAGCCTCGGCGATAGCTAACTTATCGGCGGCCAAACGACGAGGACGGCTAAAAACGGGAGGTTCTATATTAAAAACATAGTGTACGGCAGAATGTATAATAGGCTGGCCAATCTGTGAATGTCGGGTGATAGACGAAAATTCAGAAAGCGAAAGATTATACAGGGTGGACGAAGGGATTGCTGAAATGCATGGATTAGGGTATTCAATGGTAGGAGTTAAACACTTAGAATACAAGGACGTCATCGAATCAACTAGTTTGTGAGACCTGATATTAAAGAGGAGACCGGAAAAGAATATGAAATCGTCATCGAGAATGGCGGTATGGGTGTCATCAATAGCAACTATCCAGTGAAGAGTGTCGCACGCAAAGTCTGACGATGCCGACCGCTAATCAACTGTCTTAATGGGGGTAGTGTTATGACCCGCCTGGTAAGTGAAATCGCGTGGAGCGTATGCGCACTCGACCCTGGTCCCCAATATCAAGGCAGCAGACAAAGAACACACGGCTGGCCACGGAACGTGTATTAACAAAACACTGCAAGTCATGTCTAGCTAAGGGTGACGCATATTTATCACACGCTAGCGTGGTTCGCCGGCATTCGGTCCAATGACCTTCGGGAAGAGGGGAGTAGCCAAAGGGAAGGCGCCTGATTGAGATGACAGCGCTGTAGAGAGAGAGCAAATGCACGTGATCTCCATTGATTGGTTTGCTCTTGTTTTTGGGAGTGTAGGCACTCCCAACACCTCCCCTCCAAGTGGGTCAGTACCGCTTTTGGCGTGGATTGATCTGTATCGTCAGTGTTGATCGGCGCACGCGGTTGGTCCGGCGTCTTAGTTGTGGTTTGTCGTCTGAAGACCCGGGTGCAGTGACTGATACCGAAGGCGGTACATCCGAAGGAGGCGCATCAGTGGGCTGGGGAACCGACCGATCTGCCGGAATGGCGAAGGTACCCAGTAGGATGTCAAGAGAGAGTGACGGCGCCGAATCGAGCCCAGTTGTGTTACTGCTATGTCGCCGTCGGATCTGGTTGTGGTGGCGAACACAGATGTCATCACCAACGTCGACGTCAAACAACATACGGCCTCTGTGCGATACTACGGTTGCTTCAATACAGTCTGGGAACCCCGCTCGATAATCACGAATGAAGACAGGTGTTCCGATGGAGAGCTTGCTGCGAGAAACTGGAGAAGTCTGCGCGGGCTGCGCACCGTTAGGGACGAGGGCATGAAACGTTGTACGCAGTTTTCGGCCCATCAACGCTTCGGCAGGAGAAACGCCACCAGGGGACGCCGGGTTCGGTGTTGTTCTGTAGGAAAACAGGAATGCCTGGACAATCTCGTCCGTGATCCCCTCCCCACGAGCTTTCAAGAGGGCTCTCTTAAACGTGTCGACAAAACGCTCAGCCTGACCGTAAGACTGAGGATGGTATGGCGGGGAGCGAAGATGCTGGATGTTGTGCTGGCGGCAGAAATCCTCAAAGGTCGACGAAGTAAACTGAGAGCCATTGTCTGAAACCACGACCTCCGGTAAGCCATGTTGGCTAAAGATGCGTCGTAGGAAGGCGGTAGTGGCAGATGCGGTCGCTGGATTCAGCGGAGCAATCTCGGGCCACTTCGAGTAGGCGTCAACCAAGATTAGGTAGGAGACTCCGTTAAGTGGGCCAGCGAAGTCGATGTACACGCGTGACCAAGGCCTCTCTTGTGGTTCCCAGGGTACTGGCGGTTGACGAGGCGGCATCTTGGCAGCTTGCTGACATCGAGAACAGCGTCGAACCAGGTCGTCGATGTCGCCGTCGATACCCGGCCAGTAGGCAAAACTGCGAGCAATTGACTTCATTCGGCTGGTACCAGGATGAGCCGCATGGAACTGGCGTAGTACAGTGGGTCGGAGGGAAGATGGGATCGCCACACGGTCTGCAAACATGAGGCAGGAGTCAACCACAGATAGCGATGCTCGGCGGAGGAAGAGCTGGCGAAGATCGCCAGCGAGAGCAGTGGTTGGCCAGCAGGTCTGCACGTAGGTGATGGCCTGGCGGAGGACAGGATCCTGTTCAGTAGCACGTCGGATGTCCGCGGCAGTGACAGGGATACCTCGTATGGCGTCTGATACCTGACGGCGCACACCGTCCTCAATCGAAATAGCTGCAATCCCGGTATCTTCCTCCGGTTCCTGCTGATTGCTGATGAGGCGAGAAAGGGCGTCAGCCTGACCAAAGTCTGTAGTACGACAGTAGCGAATGTCGAAGTCGTAGCCAAGAAGGATGGTTGCCCATCGCTGAAGTCGGCTGGCTGAGTAGACGGGAATGCCCTTCTTCGAACCGAAGATTGACAACAATGGTTTGTGATCCGTCAACAACGTGAAGTGGCGACCGTACAACAGTTTGTGAAATTTCTTGACGGCAAACAGGAGGGCTAGAGCTTCTTTCTCTATTTGCCCATAGTTCTTCTCCGCAGGGGTAAGCGTGCGAGATGCATGCATGATCGCCTTTTCAGACCCATCAGGAAAAGTATGTGAGATGACGGCACCAACTCCGTGGTTGGAAGCATCTGCAGCAACAACGATCGGCAGCGTCGGGTCGTAGTGCGTGAGCAGCAGATCTGAACTCAGCATCGACTTTAGCTGGGCGAAGGCCTTTTCACAGTCGGGGGACCAGCATCAGGGAGCATCCTTCTGCAACAGACGGTTGAGCGGGGCCCGCACGTCATGGAGCGTTGGTAGGAAGGCGCTATAGTAACTGATCAGCCCAAGGAACGAACGAAGTTGCGATACATTCTTGGGTGCAGGCATCCGTTGGATGGCCCGAATGTCTTCAGGATCTGGATGACGACCAGTGACGTCAAAAATGAATCTAAGGTACTTGATGGAGTCGAGGAAGAATTGGCACTTGTCGGCTCGTAGGCGAAAGCCATATTCCTGCACGCGTTCGAGTACTGCGCACACTCGGTCTTGCAGCTCGACAGGGGAGCGACCCAGGATGATGATGTCGTCCAGGTACCCAGCTGTGCCAGGGATGCCGGAGAGCATTGCGTTCATCGTTTGTTGGAATAGGGCCGGGGCGGTCTTGACACCAAAGGGCAGCCTGGTGTATTGGAACAGACCGCGGTGGGTGTTGATGTTCAACAATTCGCGCAACTCGATCTGCAGATACGCTTCAGCGAGATCCAACTTGGCAAAGCATGTGCCACCATTTAGCAGGGTAAAAAGATCAGCCGGAACCGGTAATGGATGGCAGTTCGGCGTCAGCGCGGCATTGAGACCGGCGGAGAAGTCAGCACAAATGCGGACCGAGCCATTGGCCTTCTTAACCACAACGATTGGAGCGGCCCAGGCGGAGAAGGATACAGGAACCAGAACTCCCAGTTCCTCTAGACGCTTCAATTCAGCCTCGACAAGTGGTAGGGCTGCATATGGGACTGGCCGCGTTGGACGGAAGACTGGTTGACTTCCAGGAGACAGATGTAGCACGGCTTGAGTGTATGTGCAACGACCCAGGCCGTCTTGGAACACTGGAGCAAACCGTTGGAGAATGTCCTTGGCTTGGTCTGCAAGCACAGCGGAAATCTGCACCCGACTGCAAACAACGCGGAGCGGCATATCGGCCAACCCAAGTTGTTCAATCCAGTCGAGACCAAGTAGGTTTAGATCAGACCTGGTGATGTAGCAGATCGCAGTGATGCTGGTACCGCGGAACGACACACAACATTGCAGCTGCCCAATTAGCTGCATGAGACCACCGCACGCGCTTATGGCGGACTGGGAAGTCTGCTGCATCGTGGGGCTGCCAAGGGGCTGCCAGAGTCTCTCAGAGATGATGGTGATATCTGAGGCAGTGTCCAACTGTAGACGAACTGCATGGCCGTTGGGCAAAACGTCAACAAACTTTCTGCGACCAGACGCATTGAGCTGGAAAGCGGCCAAGGGACTGAGAGAACTACCAACGGACTGGGGTTTGGGCTTGCGTTTAGGCCGAAAACGGTGCCTGGAATTAGGAGTGGCGGGGGCTGGCTTGCCTCCAGAAGCTGGTACTGATTTGCAGACCCCATCACGGTGTCCCACCTGATTACAGCTTTGGCAGCGATGCTGGCGGAACGCGCAATCCCGGTGGAAATGCCACGCGCCACAGTGCCGAAAAGGAGATGGCGGGGATCTCGCCTTGGACATTTGTTTGGGTCGTGTAACAGGATGCGATTTGGTCGATGTGACCGTATGGACTGAGAATGATGAGACAGGGTTCTGAATCATTGCAGAGTCGAGCTTGAGATTTATCAGCGTTTGGCACTCTGCTGCCAGCTCTTGGAGTGTGATAGAGTTGCTCTGCTGCACTTTGGACAGGAGACGTGTCCGGATATCAGCATTCTTGGGGGACTGGAGGCCGCAGATAAATATGAGGCATTTAAACTGGTCTTCAGTGAGAGAACCGAGTTGAAAACGCCCACACTCACGATTAACAGTGCCCGCATATGTGATGAAATCATCGGAATCTCGTTTGCTCAGCTGCAGGCACTGAAATCGAGTGTTGAAGAGGGATGATTGCTCACCAAAAGTCTGCGACAACGTCTGAACCGTGTCCTTGAAAGTGACTTCTCGGGGATTCTTGTGGAGGATGAAGTTGGCATAACGCTCGTGTTCAGCCGCACCCAGTTTGCGAAGTAGAAGTCGGACCTTCCATGCATCGTCCTGGGCAGCCAGATCAACAGAGAACAAGTCCTCGTATCGCTTGTACCAGGAATCAAAGGTGATATGGGCCTGCGGGTCATACAAGAATTCGGTGATGCTGCCGGCAATGTGATCAACAGATTGCGAACCACCTGCCGTGCTTTATTGACCCATGGACGAGTCGGACAGCTTAACGGTGAGGGCCTCCATTAGCTTCAGCTGCGGCTGCAACATCTGCTTCAAGTCTGCGTACTCGTCAGCCATTGTAGTTGAAAGACTGCGTCGCCAATTTGTTATGACCCGCCTGGTACGTGAAATCCCGTGGAGCGTATGCGCACTCGACCCTGGTCCCCAATATCAAGGCAGCAGACAAAGAACACACGGCTGGCCACGGAACGTGTATTAACAAAACACTGCAAGTCATGTCTAGCTAAGGGTGACGCATATTTATCACACGCTAGCGTGGTTCGCCGGCATTCGGTCCAATGACCTTCGGGAAGAGGGGAGTAGCCAAAGGGAAGGCGCCTGATTGAGATGACAGCGCTGTAGAGAGAGAGCAAATGTACGTGGTCTCCATTGATTGGTTTGCTCTTGTTTTTGGGAGTGTAGGCACTCCCAACAGGTATCCTTAACTGTATGGGGAAAAACCGAAAACCCAGCTGACTTACGGTCTGTCTGGGAGGGTGGAATTAGATTGGTGTCGGCATCAGTGTCCACGAAGTTATCAGCGGACTGGTAGTTTCGCTGGTCATTATTAAGCAATGTCGGTTAGACGTCAGATAATTAAGTTAGACGACTGGTTGTTGGACACTGACGGTTAAATACAGCACTGGTATCGGTTGAGAAGATGAGGCGACGTAGATAACAAATAAGACCTGGTTAGAATAACGCTATCCGCACGAAAATGTTCAAGCACATATATGAAAATGAAGGCGTTGTGAACGAGAGGGAGTCACTAATGCTGTATGTAAACCGGTATGTCCTCTGGCGTAAGTGAACCATGTCCAGGTCCGTCAAATGATAAAAAACAAATTAGCCACGAGGTTGCTGCTTTGTAGCGGCCGAGGACTTGGAAATAGTCCACACGGGTTAAAGTGGGGCACCGCGGATAGGTCTTGGCTTAGGACGAGTTGAACAATGTCAGCTAAAGTCGTGCCTAATCTTACAGGTGTATTTTGGCCCACCAAAACTAAACGCTTTTTGTGCCACTATGTACTCTTAAACCGACGAAACCAATATTGATGCCAACAGATTGAAGTAAAAGTAAGTGCAAGGTTGGAAGAGATGGAAATTATAGTGGTCACCAATTTCTCCGTGAAAAACCGGCAAGACACCGGAACAAGTGTCGTCTCCGTCCAGAGACTGTGTGCTAATTTCCAGGAAGATTAACGTTAATGTTGTGGCCAGATTTAAGCAAACTTTTAAGGTAAGGATAGGGGTATAGTGAGGGCCACATTTAACGTTAGAGTTAATTTAAAGGTTAGGGCTAGGGCACGGAAATATTTGCCCTTTCCGGAATGATTAGTACAATCACAGTTAATGCTAGGGGATAATTATTTCCTTGTCTCGCCAAAACTCCAATAGCGCATTTCCTAAACGTAAGTAAAATAGGAAGGTTTTGGTGAGCGGACTTTGTCGTGTGGGAGAGCACGAGCGATTTAAAGCGTGCTGGTGGGGTTTCATGATGCAACACCCCACGAACTGGCTGACTTGTTTGAATGAAGTAAACACTTCTTGCAGGTCGAGGATGAGGCTAGTGTAAATGTGTGTTGGTAGAAACAGCCAGTGCCCTTTCCTCAGGCAACCGCCGATTCCCCTCCTGTAACACTAGTCACAGCGCTCGCTCTACTCACTCTCTACGTCGGCATCTTCCACGGCCCTCCCCGCAGGTGTCCACGGTGCCGCACTCACCACCAGTTCTTTAGCAGGCACGTTGACGTCACCTCCTCATCCAGATCAATCGCCTTCCTGATGTGACTCACCCTTCTTTGTACCACTGACTATTACTATATGTTTAAATTCCCCTCTATTCCTATTATACCCGCATTAGTGTTCCTAAAATTCCTCTACCTTGTCGCCTGGATGGGTACAGTGCCGCCAGGAATTTTCCTGTGTGCTTCCCTTTAGCCGGTGTGTATGCTACTTTCAGTGCCTTCGTCCGCTGCGTGAGTCATCAGCACGTTAAGGCCAATGAGTACCTTAGTGCCAAACGGGAGTCTTGCGTAAGGGGGTAATCACTGACTCTGACAAGGAATGCATTGGACGCGTGCAGCTGTCAGTGTGTTTAACCAGGCAATGCATACCGACCTCATCTAACTGCCGACTGGTTAGGCCGGTTGGTTACTTTTAATTCCTAATTAAAGACCTTTGTTTTCAAATATTGGCCTGCACCCGAGATACCGACAATCAGACCAACTCTATCGAATAAGATACCGAATAGTCGTTGTATCAACGCCAATACCCATCACCGTAACCCCCTTTTGACCTCGTCACCGTCGTTTACTTACGCTCACTTATCTTTTTCATTAGCCCTCGTTGGTTAGTAAATGTTCGTCTCAATCCACATTGATGTATAACTGACTGTATGAATGATGGATTGTGATCAAATGCCTGTCAAAAGAGATAATAACATGTCTGCTCTAGAGGGTGGTTATACCGAAAGACCGGCTACAAGTTCTGCTGAAACGCCGGATTCCGACAATATCGATCAGGTTTGATGAGACGAGGAGCAAACGGGACGTTACATTGGTGGCAGCGGTTGGATGGGGAAGAATAGCACACACCACCTTCGGGCACCAGCTCTAACAGCACTGGAAAGAGTGCTGCACCTCAGGAGGACGCTGGGTAACTTATCCCGGATCTGACCGAGTTGTCTAAATGGACCGAGGATATCCAGTGTCCCCCTTCCTACCGCTGACACCTCTCACACTTGCTCATTGTTCGCATTCTCTCTGCCTTCGGCATATCTCCATGACCCTTCCCTGCAGTTGCCCCCGGTAGTCTAGTGGCCACGTCGAGACCAACTCGAACAGCAGATGGATCAGTTGTACGTAACGTCATTCCCCTTAGTATTGTTGTGTCCTTTCTTTACGACGCAATCTACCTACCTCTGGTAAAACAGATTTCATACGTTTCGAACTCTTTTCTTTTTATATTCATATTAGCGTGTTTTACGTGATGCTTGACGACTCAGTTCAGCGGTTCTATAGTCAAGAAACTACTCTTGAGTGCTTTGTCGAGTCGGGTGTGTTCCGTCCTCAGCATCAGTACCGCTACTTAAAATGACAGTCAGCTAGAATATGACAACTTAAGCTATATAGGAGAATGGCATAGTTGGAGGTTGTGCTGAGTAAATTATCAGTCAATCAGTATATTTGGAGTAAAAGGTAGAAGCCCTTAAAACTCCATTTAAACGCTACAGGTGTGAATGAAAATAGTTAAATTGCCCAAATCTTACATGTAACTTTAGTGTGCAGAGTACATTAATGTAACGATGGAACATAATTGTGAAAAAGGCATGGCATGTGCGAAAGAACGGCGGACAAATCGTTCATTGCATTCGCGCTGGGAAAATACTTACCTGGGTTAAGGTAATGCACACAAAAGTACTTGTTGAATTCATGTTAGTTGTATGTTTTTAGTCATTTCTGTAATCTATTAGATCGGACCTGGGGAGTTCGAGTTGCTTTTCAGCAGGTGATTATCCAGATGTCTCTTGAACACACTCACGGTCTGGAATTCACAGCATACGTCGGCAAAGAATTCCACTGGCGAATGACACTGTGAGAAAAAGAAGGAACGGTGATTTGTGTGGCCAAGTTCGTTTTTAAGCTGGTAATCCTGTCGTATAAGATGAGTCTATGATCCATTCGAAAAATAGTTTCCCAGTTGACATCCAGATCAAGTCCTCTTACAAACTGAAAGATTGTTATGAGTTCACTCCTGTCCTGTCTGTAGTGGCGGAGAAAGAGATTCTAGGCCGACAGGCGCTGCTTGTACGTAATACTCTTGAGTTCATAAACAGTCTTTGAAACCCGTCGCTGTGCACTTTCAAGAATATCTATATCCTTCTGAAGCTTCAGCCGCCAAGCCGCATATTCCAGGTGCAACCGCACAAACGTCCCGTATACCTCGCCAGAGATATCTGCATTCAAGTAATCAAACGTTCTCCGTATCGCACTCATGATTGACAGTGCCCGCGCTGCGACTTTAAAACACCGAGTGGTGACGCTTAAGTCGTCTTTCATTAATATGCCAAGGTTTTTTTGCACATCTAGGGTTTCAAGTAGTTGATTGTCGGGAAGATATTTTCGTGAGAATGCATTTGTTCTTCGTCTTCCTGATGCTATATGCATTACCACACACTTTTTGACGTTGAATTTCATGCATCAGTTTTGCACCTTGTGTGCAAATCCCCTACGTCCACTTGTAGTATCTTGACGTCTTTTTTACCTTCTATCACCCTCCAAAGTTTAAGATCGTCTACAAACAGCGCTATGTCCGATTTCACTTCCCGTACTGGATCATTTATATAGATAATAAATAGGAGCGACACAATAACTGACTTTTGTGGGAATACACTTTTAACAGGCGCCCATTCTGAGCAGTGGCCACCCGCTATGACTTTTTGTCTACGACCGTTCAGGAAATCTTGAATCCAGTTCAGAAGACTGCCTTATTCCTACGCCTGACAACTATTGAAGGAGGCGCATATGTGGAACGCCCTCAAACGTCTTACTGAAATCAAAGCAAAGGACATCTACAATAGGTGTGCTAACTCACTAAATGTTAAACGATATTCTGAAATGCGTTTTCGTTTCAAAAAGATTACTTAAATAGGGCTGTAAACTTTATCGTCATGCAGCATATTTCTATAATAATTCAGCTACCTCGAGATGCCGGCTTTTGAACAAACATCTTTCTGGCCGCATATAAAAGCCGCACCTTGCAAAAAATGGCTACTTAACTGGTATGCATTTTTCTCATTGACTTTCGATGCACCTGAAAATGTAATTATATTTTACGGAAAACATGCATAAAGATATTCATTCTTTTGCTCATTTGGTAGGAAATTATGTCTTCTTCCGGCTTTATTTTAGTAGGAAAACCGAATTATACCGTTCCCCCATCAAGAATGTTCGTAAAACCAGATAGGGGGAGGCAAATTGATGTGGCGGTTGACAGAACAGTCGGTAGAAATCCAGGTTTCTTGCACCTGCCTGTCGTAGGATCATCACCTCGGCCCACAATTCCAACGGCGTCAAAGTTAAAGACGTGTCCCATTTGGATGGCATGGGTTGCTACCTCCCACTTTGGGTCCAGCCTTCGCACGGCCAACTTATGCTCCTGCATGCGCGTTTGCAGCCGTCGGCCGGTTTCCCCAACGTAGTTACACATTCCGCAGCTGCACTGAAGTCGGTAGACAACAGCCGACATCTGCTTAGAGATCGGGTCTTTTGGCCGCATCACTTGCCGGCGGATTGTTAAATCGGGTCTGAGGGCAACGCCTATTCCCAGAGGCGCGAGAGATCTGGCTACGGCTTCAGAGATGCCTTTCAAGTATAGAATGTTCCGCCACGATTTTGGCTGACTAGGTTCTTCATTCCGCTTCCTTGGTTGCTTTCGGCTCTGTTCAAAGAATGTTCGCGGATAGCCTTTGGCTCTGAAGAGTTCTTGAAGGAGCATCATCTCGTCCATTTTGGCGACTGGAGTGCTGCAATGAGTTTCCACCCGTCAGTATAGCGTGCGTACACAGCTTCGTTTGTGTTACAGTGGGTGGTTACTGTTGTAACTGAGCATTTGCAGCGTGTTCGTCGGGTTTCTGTAGACGGACGTCGCCAGTTTGCCGTCTGATTGGCGGCAGACGAGAACAGCCAAGAATGAAAGTTTGCTCTCCACTTCTTCTTCCATCGTGAACTGTAGGTCGGAGTGATTGAGCTCAGCAGCTCTTCATAGTAGTTAATTTTATCCTGATCGACGATTACGAAGGTATCATCAACGTAGCGTGCCCAAAACTTAGGTTTGTATTCCTTGAATGGTCGCTTCTCGAGTTTTTGCAGAACCGCCTCGACCATGAGCCCGGAGATTGGTGAACCCATCCGAGTGCCCTTAATTTGTTCATATGTGATCCCCTCGAAGGTACAAATGTCTTGAGGCAATGCCCCATGAATTCTATGGGATCCTAAGCTATGAGTTTGCCATAGCCCTCGTTGTAATTCTGACGTAGCAGGTCACTAGACGTCTCGACCGCAAGGACCTGTGGTATGGACGTGAAGAGTGGGACGACGTAAAATGACACCATCCTCTCATTCGGTTCGATCGTGACCGCCCTAATTTTGTCGTAGAAGAAGCGACTACTTGAAACATCAGACCTTCAATACATCTCTCCCAGTGAACGCCTCCTTTTCTTTTGATATGCCACCTGGGAATCGCATTTTCCCTACTATTGCATTAATACTGCGTTTATAAGTGGTTATTTAACGATCTGTGGCAGAGGACAGGACTAGACGGGTGGTTCTATGATATAGACACTTTGAAAAAATTCTAATAGAAACTCGGCTTTTTAAAAGCCATCACTCACAATTTGGTTATTTTTGTCCTTTAATGTTGTGAGAGGGCCATGGTATTTCGTATTGCTCCTGATGTATGCATAAAATGCCCTAGGTTTTTGCTGTGCCTCTTTCAGGAGATTCAACCCAAAAGAAATAAGTAATTCGCGGAGGAGTCGTCCGCATAAGTTGTGTTGCTGTCTTAATTCTTGGAAGTCTTCTGCGCTCCCCGTTTGTAAGAAGATTTACAACAGCTTGCGATTTTTCGTATCTACTTCTTAACCGCTGTTGCCAGCCATTTCGGTCTGTTTCCAGTTGGATGTTTCTTGAGAGGGCAATATCTTTCAATCAAGTTCTCATGGCTGATTCGAAGGTTATACAGAATTCAGTGACAAATGCCTTTAATAATTAGGTCTACAGTGTGCGCCCAATCTCCAAATTCATTGGTTAACAGTTACCCAGCCAGACATTATTTAACCAATTTAAGCTTCGTTCGGGAAAGCTAGGAGCATATGGTAGGGAGGCACTAACCGACCATTTCTAGGGAACTCACTCGCCCCGTTCTGCCTTATGGGCTCTCTCTCGAGCCCAACCAGCAGCCGGACAGTGGCGCATGATATAGGCAGTATGTTATTACCGACAAGGACAAGGGAGACTGGAATGGCCATTTCTGGTTATTAACCGTCCGTCAGCCAGTCATACCCACTCCGGTCTCCCTTGTATTTGTCAGTAATATCATTCCGTCTATATCATGCACCGCTGCGCTGCTGTTGGTTGTATTTGGTGTTTCCTCAGGTGTCTTTCACTGAATTCAGACACATTTTGAATGTAAGGATGCGTTCGCCAATTTTTTTGGTTTTGGCACCTGATCGGCACAATCCAGTTCCTTATCTCTTTCCTTTGATTTCTGCTAACTCATTCATCGGCGTACAAGATCTCTAGAGTAGCCGTTTTGGAAAAAATAGGTTGAACGTATAACTGAGTTCTATCTTGTACCCTTCGTTCTCAGAGTAGTGTGTCTTTTCTCGATTAAGTAGGGTGTCAACAGCACCCCGTTTGTGAGCGATAGGGTGATTGCTCTCGGAATGTAGGATACATTCCGCATAAGCTTCTTTGCGGTTTACTGATGTGCGGAATGTTCCGTCAGTTTCTCGCTGTACGAAGACACGAAGAAATGGGAGTGTGCTGTCGACTTCTTTTTCAAGCGTGAAGGTGATTCCCGGTAGTGTTGAGTTGATAACGTTATGCAGCATTTCCAGCTGATCCCTCTTGACGATGACAATAGTGTCATCTATGTAGCGTACCCATAATTTGGGATCGGATAATGGTAGGGCCACAGCTCCTAATTTTTGCATTGTGGCCTCGGCAAAAGAGCCATAAATAGATGACCCCATAAGAGCTCCTTTCAGCTGTCGATAATGTTCATGTGAGAATGCAATGTTCGTTTCCAGACATAAGTCCAAGAGCTCACGCAAATCAGATGCAGGAACATCGATGTCGTAAGATTGTAAGAGTTATTCTGCTATGCTAAATCGAGTGGTATGGCCGTGAATTGAGAGACAACATCGAACGACGGCATTATCTCATCCGTATCAATAGTGAGTCCTCGTATTTTGTCTAGGAATTTAATAGAATTCTCGATTGAAGTTTCACAATCCTTTGTTAAGGGATGGAGTTTATGGAATATTTAGTTAGAAATCATGTAATTCAGTGCGTTGATTAATGATACTATTGGTCGCAGTGATACGTCAGGGTTGTGAACTTCCGGTAGTCCAGCAGGTACAGGAACATCGATGTCGAAGGATAATAAAAGTTCTTCTGTGCACGTGAGGAAATAAAGGCATTGAAGACCCTGAAAACTGAAAAGTCATTCTTCCTGCAGACAAAGGAGGCTCAACTGCAGTTTTAAACAAAGCAGACTACAATAACAAGATGCTATCGTCCTTAGAAGATAGATTAAATTATACGCCTCTCACCGTGGACCCCACCAAAGCAAAAATTTAATCATGCATGAGTCGAATACCTTGCAAAATTTCAATGAATCTTTCGGCTAAATGACTGCTTGTTTCAGAACTGCGAGTTAGAAAGTTCAGACGCTGGAACAGCCACTTGTTGAAAAGTGCAGACGAGAAACCTGGGGAAGAAAACCGAAGCGACAACCAAAACCGAAATGCTACCGGGCAGTACCGTAATAGTTGGTGTTTCAGAAGAATTCGCTAGACTGCTGAGCGAATTTGGGACTGGCGTCGCTCACAGACCTGAAGCAACAATTCGCCGGCAACTCATGTACCCTAAGGACCCGACTCTCATCAATCAGAAATCGGGAGTCATTTATCGGATAGACTGCATCTGTCGTCAAGCCGATTATGTTGGTGAAACCAGAAAACAGGTTCACACGAGATTGCACGAAGATGAGTTGACTGTGAGACGCAAGGATAAACTCTCCTTGTTGGCCGCACACGCCTCCTCGCCAGGCCACGGCTTTGACTTTCACTTTTCTGTTATTCGATATATATATATATATATATGTATATGAAAACAGGAAGAGGTTCTTCGGAAAAATCGAGTTGTACTCGTGAATTTTCGAGCTGGTGACACCAACCCGTCGTCAGACGAAATGAAAACAGGGGAGAAAGTTTGTTTGTCACACTGGACTAGTTAGCGCGACAGGGCAGACA